>PVJC01013401.1:0-38053 GCA_004026665.1 Murina feae | reverse complement strand
GGGATTTTCCAGTTAAGAGATGGTGTCTTGAACCAGGAGAATAACAGCAAAGGTGGTCAGAAATAGTCTGTGGATATATTTGGAATGTAGACCTGAAAGGACTTGCCGATGGGCTGAATTTGCCCTGTGACAGAGATGGAGGGATCCAAGATGACTTCAAGTTGTTGGCCTAATCTGGTTGCTATTGACTAAGACAGACAAGGATCAGATGGCTAAAACCTGCAACAAATTCTTCCACAAGATGAGAACTAGTAAAATGTTTGAACACATGAATTGATTTTAAAATCCTGAAACTGATGCATCAATCTTATATAAAAACTTTAAAATTTTAACCCTGCTATTTCTGGCTTCTGTAAATGCTTACTGGCTTAATTAATAAGGAAAATAAGACTACTCCCATTTCAGAGAGGCCATTAAACCTTCTCCAGACGAAGTTATCAGGGCTGGCATCAGGCCAAGGCTTTGGTTGAGATCTCAAAGCCCTAGCACATAGGGCCCTTTAAGAACTTGCAAAGAGAACCGGAAAAAAAAACCCATATTTGGGAGGCAAAGAGGGTAAAATCATATAAATACTAGAAACTTCCTGTGTAATTTCACCCAGAATTTGAGAAACATTTTCCTCTGGGCCCGCGCATAATAAATGTATTCCATCTCTCTAAGCGTTGCTTGGTTCTTCTCTGGTTTTTCTGTAACAAAACCATCTTAGTTCCTTTTACGTTCTGCTTACTGTAATGAATTAGGGTTAATAATAATTCAGTGTAACTACCTTATGAAAGAATTTTTAATAACTGTTGTTATTCTACTCTTTTAATTCTTGACTTATTTTTCTGTTGTGTATTTGGTCTTGGCATACTTGTGATTTTCCTCTGAGATGCTTCAAATACATTTTTCAAATTAAAGCAATGAAGCCAAATAAAACAGTTACGAAGTTTCCTACAATTGTGTTCTTCCAGAAATGTCAAAGGCCCATAATATTCCCTTGAGTTTTAATATATTTTATACAATATAATTGAATATAACAGATGTAATAGAAGATTGAGATTTTATACTTTTTCCTAAAAGACTACAAACCCATGAACAAGAATTTTCACATTTCTAGTGTAAAATAATAATATTGTCTATATTAATGTATTTTTATGAGTATTATTTTCAATCAAGCATGATGGATTCAGAAGAAATTTACTATAATAACATTTTTAAAATATTCAAAGAAGATATATGCCTGTGATATCAGATGTTACTCCAATACTTGCACAGATACAAAGTGCACAATAATTTAACCTCCAGGGATGTTATGGAGCATCACTTATTAGAATATGCACTCTGATTATAGCAAGGATATCAAACATGAGACTGTCAATAAGGCAATACTTAAAATCTTTCTGAACTAAAATATTACTAAGCCTTGTAACTCTGCAAAAGAAGAGAGACAATATATATCCTGAACTTATATCTTTGGCAAAAATATATATGTACATATAAAGTTCCCAACTTTACTATAAATTTGAAAATTAAGGACAACACCCCCCTTTGGCCAATCGGGAAGAATTCATATAGAGACTTATAAAAGTTGAAAACTATTTGAAAATAGAATCTATCTATTTACACTATCATTAATTCATGAATTCATGCATGGGTGGGATCCCTCAGCATGGCCTGCAGGGATTGGGCTGAAACCAGCAGTCTAATGCTGCCTGCCTCTCCTGCCTGCCGCTCTGCCTGCCACTCCTGCTCATCCCGGCCTGCTGTGCCTGCTGTGCCTGCTGTGGGCTCGCGCCCAGTCAGTCCTGATAGGGAGAGGCTCCTATCTCTACAGCGGTGCTCGCCAGCCATGAGCCCTACTTCTGGTGCCCATCCTAAGGGAGGTGGGTGTGGGGTATAGATGCAATCAGCCTTCTGGATAGGAGATGGGATGCCCTAGCCACCCTTGGATCCGGATCTATCCCGCTGACATTCTCATCAGTTGCCAGGAGCCACCTGATGGTATTGTTTCTTCCTTGTGGAGCATCTAGGGAGGTGAAGCAGCCATGATGTCCAAGGCTGACTTCCAGGAGGCCAGCAGCACTGCCAGGATCATGCCAACAGTGCTGGTCTGTGGTGCCTGGCCCATTCTCTGGAGATTAGACCTGCAGATCTCTTGAGGGAGTGGCTGCCCTGCCTGGTGACCCACTGGGACAGGTCAGTTAGCTGAGCAGCACTCCCACTGTGGGAGCACACTGATCACCAGGGGGCAGCTCCTGTGTTGAGTGTCCATCCCCTGGTGGTCAATGGGTGTCATAGCGACTGGTTGACCGGTTGTTCAGTTGTTTAGTCGATAGGTTGTTTCCTCATTTGGTTGTGTAGACTTAGATAGATATAGATAGATATAGATACAGATAATATAGATATAGATATAGATATAGATATAGATATAGATATAGATATAGATATAGATATAGATGATATAGATATAGATATAGATTGAAGTTTACTAATTTAATAGTTATAAAACACTTTACTTGATTATTTTACATAATTGCTTTTCCACACATTACTTTACTATAGTAATGACAGTCTAATAATAGAAGTTATCATTTTAGCCTTTTTTTTTATATACTTTCAACTCTAAAAATTTTGACTCCCCAGTAGGTATTTTCACATTACCCAAATAACTAAGAAAACAGGTGAATTTGCTTCGATCTGTGTACATCTTCATCTAGCCTTTGCAGTTACCTAGAGCAACTAGGTAACTCTGTTCTAACTCTTGGGCTGAGATCAGTTCCTCCTCTAAGTTAAAATAAGCCATGATTTAAATTACCATGAATGATTGACATACACTCTTCCTGTGCTTAACAGAGACTCATACTCTTTAATTAAAAGTGAAAAGTTTTATTCCCCACTCCCTTTGAACTATAATTACATCTTGGGATTGCCACTGTGCTTGCTAAGAATATGCCCAGAAGACACAAATGGCTAATGTTCCTCATCGAACACCATAACTTAAGCTGATTAATGTTCATTCTATCACTGAATAAGCCTCTATTGATTTTCCTGCTAGGTGTAAGCTCAGCTTGTTCCTGCTATATCTCTAGTGACCGGAGGTGATTTACTTAATATTATTATATTTCAGGTTTTACATCAGCAAATGAGTGTATTTTTCAGTTCTAGTATCCTTGCATATTGTTTTGGAAATATCTACATTAAAATTTTACTATAGCCCTAGCCGGCTTGACTCAGTGGATAGAGTGTTGGTCTGTGGACTAAAGTGTTCCAGGTTTGATTCCAGCCAAGGGCACATGCCCAGGTTGTGGGCTCGATCCCCCCCAAGAGGGAGCATGCAGAAGACAGCCAATCAATGACTCTGTCTTCATCATTGATGTTTCTAACTATCTCTCTCCCTTCCTCTCTGAAATATATATATATTTACTATAGAAGTTAGTATAGTCTAGTTTGTACAGCAAGAATAATATTACCCTCTGCCTTCCATGTTTTTGTTAGTATAAGTTTATCTAACTGTTTTTAAAGTAATAAACTTTTAACTCCATATATCACCAAGAGTGAATATGTTTTATCTAAAGATATAAAGATGCTTATAATCCTCTTTCTAAAATAGAAAAAATGAAGTTCATTAAATTAACTATAATATAGTTTATAACTCTTCATTTTGTATAAATGAAGGTAATTACTAATTAAAGTAATTTATACTCGTTTTATTATCATACTAATCATAACTATAATAATACCTAAAATTATTGAGAATTTATTACTATTTCCCCCATTTTATAGATGAAGGAACTCATGTACAAAGTGGTTAAGTAACCTTTTCAAGATCACATAGTTAGTAAGTGTTAGGGCCAGGACATTAATCCAGAGGGGGAAAAAAAAAAAAAAGATTCTGGAGCATTATGAGGAAAAACTTTTTAAAATTTTTTTACTAGGGATAGAATAATTAGTTTATTTAACTTAAAAACCTTATTTTAAGTATTCACTAGGAATGGCATAGTTTATTTAAGGGGATTAAAGAGAAAAGGGGGATGTATAAGCAACTGGTATAAAATATCTTTCTAAACAAAGTATCCATGCAGTAAACATATGGAGACAAGAAAATACAAATGTTTAGGAATAAAATTTTTAGATACAGAAAACTGACTTGACACTTAACTTATTTTAAAGTCAGTGAAATAGTATTAATATTTTCCTCTTTTGTGTTGTATATGGAGTTCTTACATTCATATATTACTAGGTATATAATATGTGGGAATCCTTTTGGTGCCTGTTTATTTGAGTTTCCCTACTACGCTTTGGTTTTAAATATATCTCAAGGTAAAATTATTACATTAATAGAAATAATTGTACTTCTACTGATCTTGTAAATGGGTTCTGTATACTCTTTTTAGAAAATTTTTCGTTTCACTTTCTTACCTTGTTTATTTCTTTATCAAGGTCTATGCTGTCCTTTTAATTTTACAATTGGAAGTAAAATTCTTAGGACATTGTCTCACACAAAATAAGCTCCTAGTAGATATTTGGTATTATGGATCATTGTTGCTATCCACAAAGGAATGGGTAACCCGGATAACTGCTGGAACTGTTTATTCACTAAATCAGCACTAGAGGGAAGGCTAAATATATGTTTCATGCACTATGATAATTGGCATATTGCAGGCCATTTTACGTAATTAGTTGGATGGGAAGAAAAAAGTAAGGAAATGTTGAGAGCATGATGGAGTGGAGAATGAGAGTGCCAGTAAACAAGAAAGAAGCTTGCTGGGGTAAATCTAGTGTGTTTTATGAGGCATGCAGCAGTTGTCAAAAACTAATGAGAGAGCCATGTATTAGGGATGGCAGAGGATAACAACAACAACAAAACACTCCAACTTCTGGGAATAAAAGCCTGGCCTCTTTTTCTCCATATTGAAATTACTGATTCAGACAATGTTAATGAGATTGTGAAGACTTTAGCCTTGGTACATAATCTGTAAATTTTAATGTTTGTTCTTTGTCAGCCCTATTCAATCTTTTTTACTCTAACATTGTCCAGCAAAATAATAGGAATTCTTAGAAGAGCTTGGCAGGATATACCAAATAAAGGGCACATTTTTTTCCCAAGCAACAGAGACCTTCAACGGAAATGTTAATAATTGCCTATGAATTTACATGAGCAAGACATATTTTCAAAGAACGGCCAGCCACTCTTATTGCCTCCACAATCCTGGATAAGTTCAAAAAGAAAGACGTTTCTTGACAAATGCAGTTCTCACACTTGAGAGTGCATCAGAATCACCTGGAAGGCTTATTGCATCATGAGTTGCTGGAGTCTCTGATTTAGGAGATTCTGGGTAGGGCCTGAGAATTTTCATTTTAACAAATTCCCAGGTAATGGCATTGATGTTGCTAGTCTGTGGATTATATTTTTAGCACCACTGCTCCATAAGCTGCTCTGTGACTATCAGTTCAGTTAATTAAAGCAGCAATCTGCTGAAGTTCAATTATAGGTTTGATTCTAAAAATGGTCAGGGGAAGCAAAGGTTCTAATTGTGTTCTTTAGGAAATGAGTGTAATTGGTTATAAGGCTGAGACAATGGGTGTGGTGGAACAATTACCAGTCAATAACATTATTTTTAAAAGAAATCAATACACATGCTTTATAATTGTATTATCTTCACATAGTAAAGGTGATACATTATATAAATTACCCAACAGGGCACTGATGCCCAATCTTTAGCAGAAGTATTAGAGTTTTCCCGTCCATTATTTCCTCCTAGTCTCAGAACAAGACATATTTTCTTGCTCCCTTTTAAATAAAAGCTCTTTACCCTACTTTCAGCATTTCTGCATTCTTGCCTATTTCTTCACCTTAATTAAAATAATTTAAAAGTAGTATGAACATATACCTCATTTATTTTTCACAACCGTAAGTATATTTTAGCAAATATTGAATACATTTGTATAATCATCATGAAAATTGGGTGCTTGTTTTTGTCATTACTTTAATAGTGGGGTTTGTATTGTGTTTGGTTTTGATTTGTTTTTTGAAATGTGATTGTCACTGAGTTTCATGTTTTCTCAACTCACAAACCCAGGGTTAAGTGTAATTTATTTTATTTCATGTACTAGACAGTAGTCAGGTTCCGTTTCTTCTTTTTCCAATTGACCTAAAATATTTTACCTTTCCTATTTTTCTGTAAAGACTTCCCACCCTTATCAAACATCCTTTACGTTGGAACTCCTGTATCCAGTTCTTCATGAGTTTAGCAGCAAAATAAGTATGAAGATGGTGCCAGTGTTTCAAAGCTATCTTTAAATTTGATTAATGTAATAGGGAGAAATATCCTGTCATATTAGTAATTAGCATTGTGTAGTAAATAACATTGTTGGCAGAGTCCATTAATTTTCATGTGTTTTTTCTGACACTGAGAATATAATAACTGTTTCTTCCACTTCTATTGAATCGGCCAATTAATTTACAAGTAAAATAATGCATATAAAGGCAAAAGCTAATTCCAGAGCTAAGTCATTAGAACATATTGCCTTCAATTCAAGTTTTCTGGGATAACCTTCAAGCCATGCCTTCTAAATTTTAAATGTTAATTCTTTACTTCTAATAACTATTTTTAAAATATAATTTTATTTCAAAGTTCAAAAGCTAGAAAAAGATACCTTATATTTTAAATATCTATGTATATACTGTATAAATATAAATTTATCTTTAGTTTACTGCTTAGCAAGTTGCTTAACAGAAAGCAATATTACTTGTAATTCATTTTATCATATTTAATTGCTTGATTTTGTCATATAAACTTGTTTGATTTATCTACCCTATCTGGTGAGTACTTTATCCCAACACATTAAGTACTAATAAATAAAACATCCTGGTCAGGTGGCTCAGTTGGTTGGAGCATCATACTATACACCAAATGATTGCGGGTTTGATTCCCAGTGAGGTCCCATACTTATTTTGCAGGTTCTAACCCAGTATGTGAGACAACTGATCAGTGTTTCTCTCTCATCTCTCTCTCTCTCTCTCTCTCTCTCTCTCTCTCTCTCTCTCTCTCTCTCTTTCTTCCTAAAATCAATTAAAAAATCCTCTGGTGAATTTTTTTTTAAAAAAACCATCATAGAAATTATTTTTAATTATGCCAGAGGTTATTGATTGTGCTTACTTATTTTATAATATATTTTAATTTAATTTTAAACTTTCAGAAAAGAGAAAGTCTTTCAAAAACTGTGCAAATCTTCCCTTATATCCAGATTCCCTAGTTGTTAATGTTTCCCTCTCTTCCCTCTTTCTCTCTGCATACCTATTATCAAGCAGTTGACATGTTGCCCTTTATTCCCAAACATGCCAATGTGCATTTTCTCCTAATAAGTGCACTCATATGTAACATCTCTTAAATTCTCCTAATCAGAAAATCAACAGGTATTGCACACTTTCACAGAACTCAGAACACAGAACTCAGTTTGAAAACACCAACTATCAACGATATCTCTTTTTCCTTTCTGATCCAGGAACCAAGCCAGGATCCTACATCCCATTAAGTTGTCGTGCCTCCTCAGTCTTCTTTAATCAGGAACAGTTCCTGAGCTTTTTCATGTCTTTCATAATGCAGACAGTTTGAAATAATACTGGCATTTTATCCTGTAAGATGACCATCTCGGGCCAAGTACCTGGACTATAACCCCTTGGAAGTGATGTGCTTTTCTCAGGGCACCACCTCAGTTGGCACATCATGTTGGCTTGTGCCATCACGGGGTAGGTTAGACTTGAATCACTTGCTCAGCTTCCTCTACCACAGAAAAACTTGGTTTCACTTTCTAATTAACTATTTTGTGGGTTGATACTGTAAGATTATTGCAAGAACCTGCTCCTCATCAAACCCATTCTCTAGTCTTACTATTGGCAAACAACATCTGAATATATTAGCACTATTATGGCTGGAAAATACTAGAGCAAATATTGATGGTAACATTTTCCCAGATTTGGTTAGTGAAATCTCTTTCAAGATAGCTTCTATGTCCTTTGGGCATGTTCTCATCTTCTTTCAGTATTTGCTTATCCAAATTTCTAAGGAACCCTGGTTCCTTCAGTGGAGGCCAGCATTTCAAAACAAAAATCTTAGTGCTTGCTCAGCATGCTCATTGTTACTGGGCCACCACTGCTTCTAGGCCTACTCAGCAGATAGAGTTAAGAAATACATGTGTCTTATATTTAAAAACATATATACAAATATAACTGAAAAGTAGATTTTCATGCTTCACCTCCAATTCCAATTAAAAACCTCAAGGTTCTTTCTACATTTGTAAATCCCATCCTGGGTTCCATTATTCTCAATATATATGCTTATCTCCTGCCACCCACTGACAGACACCTCTGCATTTCTCAAACACTTGGTTGTCTCTCCTGACCCTACACCACCACCTCCTCAGCTATTAGTCCTGCAGCCACCTCAAGGGCCAGTTCCTGGCTCTGAGCATGCTGAAACCTCCTCCCACATCCATCTTCCACCTGCCACCACTGCTTCTTTGGTCATTTAGGCAAGTGGTCACATCAGAGAGCTCCTCCCCCTCACTCCTCTTGGAGATTTGACAGCCACTATATTTTAATCTTCTGTATAGCAAAGAATGCTGACTTTACTGTGAGCGTTATGAGTGGTGCCACAATAAAAGTTATTTTATAGATTGAACAATTAAAGATAATAAAAACAGCTAGCGTTCGAGTGAAGTTAGAAATTTTAAGACATTTGGTTCCTGTAAAATTAGCCATTGTCTTTGGCTACTCTCTCCAACACACTCACTTCATCAACTGCCTGTCAACAGCATTCAGCACTGATAACCACAACTTCTCCTTTTTGGAAAGAACTCCTTTCTATTGCTTTCTATGACGCTATTTTATGTGAATAAAGAAATCAGGATTTTACCCAACATAGAATAGCATAGTGCTAGAAGGTGACAGCATGCTGTAAATGACAGAGTGAGTTCCATTAATTGAATTAATTTCACAGGTGCAGGAATTTGAAACCAGAGAGAATGAAGGAAGACAGATCCTCCAAAATATCCCTAGGTAGATTTAGAGGAACTCTGCCCATGTGATTGGGTTGTGCTATATATATATATATATATATATATATATATATATATATATATATATTTCCATTTCTAAATTTGTTTATACAATATGTTTCTTATAAATAACACATAATCAGGCCTTGTCTTTTGTCAACTTTGCCAATCTGCCTCTTAGTTAAGGTTCTTAGCCTGTTGTTTCTGATTAGAAGTCAGAAACTTTATTTGGATGTTTCCTTATATACTGTATATTTTTATTCTGACTGCTTTTAAGATTGTGTCTCTATCTTCAGTTGTAGTCATTTGTCTATGATGTTACTAGGTGTGGTTGTCTTTGAATTTATCCCAATTGGTGCTTTCTAAACATATTTTATATATTTATCAGTTTTGGAAAATGCTCAGCCAACATATACTCAAATACTTCTTTTGCTTTATTCTTTCTTTCTCCTAGAAATGCAATTACATGCACACTAGGCTGTGATGTAGTACCCTAAAGAGCTGATGGACTGTTTTTTCAGAACTCATTTTTCTCTTTGTTTTTCAGTTTAGATGATTTCTATTGCCCTGTCTTCAAGTTTCCTATTTTTCCCCTACTGTTTAATCCATCCATTTTTCGATACGCCCATCCAAAAAAATTATTTTGTTATTTTTGTTGTTAATCCTTACTGAGGATATTTTTCTATTGATTTTTAGAGAGAGTGAAAGGGGGGAGGAGAGACACACAGAGAGAAACATTGATGTGAGAGAGACACATCAATTGGTTACCTCCTACATGTACTCCAAACAAGGCTGGAGATTGAGCCTGCAACCAAGGTACATGCCCTTGACTGGAATCAAAGCCTGGACTTCTCAGTCTGTGGGCCAATGCTCTATCCACTGAGACAAACTGGCCAGGGCTATTTTTGTTATATTTCTTATATATAGAATTTTCATCACTGCTCTTTCCATGCATGCTGTCCACTCTTTCTCTTAGATCCTTTAATATATTTATTATAGTTAGATTATCATTATACTTACCAGATAAATGTATTATCTGAGTCATCTCTGAGCCTGTCCCTATTGACTTTTTGTCTCTTGACAAAGTATCATATTTTCCTGCTTCTTCATATTTCTCACTTTTTAAAAATAGTGCCCAAATTATCTTATATAGCGTTAACAGTTAAGGTAAATAAGATTTTTGCTCAGAAACAAGCATGCCTATTTTTCTACTAGGTAGTAATTTGATGGGGGGAATGGGAGGAATAAATCTGGTGTTTATTGAATTAGGTTTGGGTTTTGTGGTAATTTTAGTCATATTTCATTTATTGTAGGTTTCAAATTATTTTATAGCAGAATCAAAACTTCCCTCTTAGATGCACTTGTGTTCTGGGTGCCTTGAGGGTTTCCATTCTATCTTTCCCTCAACCCCTTGAGGGTTTCCATTTATTCTATCTTTCCCTACAACTCTGTGTACCTGCACCTTAAGGAGATCTCATTCCGTTATTTTGACCTTCCTCTCTTTCCCAGCAATAGGCAGCTGTTGCCTTCATGCCCTGTGTATGGTATGGGATGCTTGGAAGATTTCTCTGATTCTGCTCTCAGACTTCAGCAGGCCTTGTATTACTTTCCTGTTGCTGCTATAACATACTACCATAAACTCAGTGGCTTAAAACATCATGGATTTATTATTTCACAGTTCTGGAAGTCATAAGTCTGCATTATGTCTCAATAGGGTAAAATGAACATGTCCACGGGGCTCTATTCCTTCTCGAAGCACTAAGGGAGAATCTGTTTCCTTGTTCTTTCCAATGTTGATGCTGCCTGAATCCCTTTCATCTTCAAACCCGGCAACTGCATCAAACCATAACTCCACTCTGCTTCCATTGTCACATCTTCCTCTTTGTTGTTCATTGAATTTACTGTCTCGCCCGCCTCCCTCTTGCACTTGGACTTATGAGGACCCATTTGGTGACATTTATATAGCTGGATAGTCCAGGATAATCTTCCAGTCACAGAAGGAAGTTCTTTTAGCTATCAAGGTAACATATTCACAGGGTCTAAAGATTAGGACTTGAACATCTTTGGAGACTACTATTCTGCCAACCAAAGGCCTCTGTGCATGCACTTCAGGAAAGTCTCAACTGGCTTTCAAGCTCTCCCAAAGCCACAGACGTCTGGCTGCCATTTATTCAATTTAAAAATCAAGGTGCCTATGGTGAGAACTTACTCAGTTCTCATCTCTGTCCTTATATTTCAGTAAGCCCCACATACCTGTTACTTCAGGAGTTCCCTCTCAACTCTCCAGCTGGGCATGGCCACTGTTATATACTCAGTCTAATATGAGATACCTGTATGGTTCCTCTCCATTGTGGGCCTCAGACTTCACGGACAGTGTGCGCCTGCATCTCACTGGGAGTCTCTCTCAGTCATCTCTCCTGTCACTTCTTCAGCAAGAGGTAGCCACCACCTCATCCTCTGTCAGAATCTCAGTGTTGTTCTGTTACATCTGCCCCTAGTTTAGCCCATGTGGTAAGCATATGCCTCAGAAAGCATTTTCATTCTCCAACCTTCCCCTTTAATCTGTGTGCTTTGTTAAAGGCCCCTGAGAGTTTGGGGTGTGTGCAGATTCTTCGCAGACATGCCAGCATGTACCCCAGTCTTTTAAAAAGTTCATCTTTTCTCTTCTACCCTCAACTACAGTAGCACACTCACCCTCCTGCCTCTTCACCAATGACAAATGCAGTATGAGACTGTTTTATCCTAAGAGGAACTTGCCACTTTCTGAATTTTAGTGCATTACGTTTCTTTGGATCTCATTTTTCTGATAAATTTTTTAAACTGATTTTTCTAAGTTATCTTACTCTATCTCAGCAATAGAGTAGCAGCAATACTCTGCCGCGTCTTTATTTTTATGGATATTCTAAGTAGAAACAACTTTCCCAGTCTTGAAGGGCAGGGTGAACCCAGTTAATAGGTTACTTGTCCAGGATTGTGGTAAATCCATCTGCATTTCAGACTAAATTACTACCTAAGGTTTGATCCAAGATTTTATCCTCATGAAAGGCTGCTAAATTATTGGACGAAAGGTGAAGGAAAGGTGAAGGAAAGAGTACGTTTACACAATATTGATTGTGTTAGTTCACTGACTAACACTTTAGAAATCAAAAGGAGGTTTTAGAAGCTTTTCTTAGTTGGACTTCAAAGCCTTTTTCCTGGGTGTTATTGGTTGGAAGCTCCAGATGGGAAGCCTGGGAGTATTTATAATTGCTCAAACTAATTGGCTTCAATATTTTCTGACATAAAAGAAATAAGGAAGGACCCTGAAAGATGGTGCAAAAGCATTATCAATTGACACACACTTTCTTTTAAAAATCAAAGCTTTTGCAGGAAGGGCATAGGAATTCTTTGATGAAGATATTGGGACTATTCTGGGATGCGAATTTTACTTATCTACTGAGAAAGAACGCCTCGAGCACCGACTTCTATTGTAGGCAAATAATAGAGCGAGCCCTGAGCAGCCATCTGAAACCCGGCTACTCTTAGCAACTGCATTGTCAGAACATAATGACGAAACCATAGCACAGAGATGTTATAATACTAACAGGACCATGAGGTAGAGCAGTTAAAAAGACTGCCAAGGAGCCACTCAGGCATTAGAAGCTACTAGTATCTGCGGCATTGAAACAGCAAATGCTGCTGGGCGTACAACTGGCTGCTGAGCAGCAATCAAATGAGAAATCGATAGTATGGAGAACACCTGTAGTGTACACATATCTCATTTGAACCAACAGGAAAAAGGAAAATGTGAGAGGCTTTTGCAAAGAGCTGTATACAAAGCAGCTTCTTTGCAGAGAAGGGAGAGCCAGGCTTGATTAATGCAAATAATGGGACTCTCTATAGTAGAACTCTGCTAGAAACCCTCCTTCAGCATAGGAGAGGTGCAGAGATTTTCCAAACCCTCCCTCCTGCAGTTCTCCCTGTGAGGAAAGGAAGAGAAGGAGGGAACATGGGCTGCTTTTAAGGAATAGTCCTGGACAGAAGCAGCCATTAGTGCGACCCAACTCAGAGCTGAAGTGTGACAATCATGTCATAATTCAAAGGCATTATGTTAAGGCTTCAGAGGAGTGAAGATAGTTAGGATACTCCCTCCACTAAGATATTCCAGAGCAGATACACAGCCCTGACAGGAAATTAATTCTCCTAATGTTCTCTAAGGTGGAAGATGGTCACAAAACCACGGTAACTGTGACAAATCAACAAATTACCCCCTGGGACTTAGCAAATTAGCAATGCCTGAAGCTGATCCAGGGAAAGTTTAGTAAATGGCTCTCTGTGCTGCAAAGGGCCACATACTTGGAACATGATCCCAGATATAGCTGAGGATATCTCCTAGCAGAGGTGTTAGGCAGAAGTTGACATAAATGCTCATGGGACTAAAGTCCATGACTCGGCAAACCTGTGCTTATGGGTGCCGGGGCTGACTGACCAACCCAGAACAATGGATGAATGATTACTCTGACACATGTTTCTGTGAAAGCTAAGGGACTGCTTCGCTGTAGGAACTAAGCAGCCCTGTTTGCCTGCCTTCTTAGGCTTTTGTTGTAACAACAGCTTGAACTAAAATTAACTATTAGATACTATCAGTAGGGTAAGCCTCCTTGAGAAGCCACCTGTGTCTGTAGTGTCCTTTAAGCAAGGCACTGTCTATGTAAACACCCAGGGGCTCAGACTTATTTGGAAACGTCAAGGCAGGGCAGGCACCTCCAACCAGCTCCTGCCCCATGCCTCCCCACCATGGGAACGAATGATATTACTCAGCAAACTTTACCATAATGAAAATTCCAATGATGGACCAGTTAAGGCTTGCTTGAGAAGTATAGAAAAAAAAAAAAGAGATGTAATCAGAGACAAATTTTCTTGAACACATGTTGCCCACCTGCCTCTTAAGGCAAAAACCTCTGAGTCAGAGGATGAGAATAGCATACTTAGCAACGGGACATAATCCCAGAACATGAGCTGGGATTCAGAAGATGCAGGAGGTGTGAACGAGCAGTTGGTTCCCACACTTTAATATTTATATGAATCACTGGAGGGTTTTGTTAACATTCTGATTCTGCATTTCTCACAAGCTCTTCAGTGGTTCCCAGATGCTGCTGTCCGGGAGCAAACACCGTGATTTGCATGGGTGTAGAGAATTCAGGAGGGATAGCAATCTCAGCCTCCTAGCTGAGCCTGAACAGCACACTGCTAATTTTCCGGTTTTGTTTTGTTTTGTTTTTAAAGAAGGCAGCATCCCCAGAGTCCACGATTCACTCGTGGTTTATTTTCTGCTCATGTCCCTCAGCTGTAGTCATTGTCCTTGGGGCTCCAGAAGCACCCAGGCTCCCTCATTGTCACAAGGCATGGTTAGCACTCGAGTTCCATAGACCATAACAAGGACAGTCTGGAGCACTCAGGAGCAATAGATGTGCTCTGTCGTCAGTGCTGTTACTATCAGGTTGGTAGGCAAAAGCATTCCATTCTGGGGGCTGAGTTGTTTCTGCATACAAATTGCACAGATGAACATGATACACTAGAGCATTTATCTTGGCTCTTATTGAATTCATTCACCACTTCTGACTTGAAAGTGACAAGTTTAATTTGAAAACATGATCAGCAAATAGCAAATAAAAGATGTGTTGTGTTCCTCCAAACGATTGGAGTTGTACACAATGAAATGCTGCGGTTGATCTATGTGTTATACAGATAACAGTTAACCTGTCATCCATGCCAACATGCCTCGGAATATAAAGGTGGCTCCTCCAGATGCTGCTTTCAGCAGGAGCAGCACAAAGGCTGCAGGTTTCCCCCCAGACTGTTCCTGGAACAGGTGCTATTAGATAACATCTGCTTTGTTCTGCTCATAAACCTTTAATGGCAGTCCTTTCCACACTAACAACCTACTTATCTGAAACTCATTTGGGTCAGGTTTGTTTGAAGCCCTAAAGCAGAGACAAATACCAGCTTAAAAGTCAAAGCCATCTCTGCTGAGAAATAGGAGCAAGGCAACTATCATAATTGTTCCTCATTTTTGTTTAAAAGAAACAAAATAAACAACAACAATAAAAACACAGAAATTTCTTCTGCTCTCAACTGGCCAAGACAGGGAAGGCAAAGAAAGGCAATGTTAAAAAAAAAGAAGAAGAAAAAAGAATGTTACTTACATTACCTGGCCCAAGGTAAACATTCAATGACTGCCAAGTTTTAATGGTAAATTGAGTTATAAATTTTCGAAATGAATATGGTATGTATTTATACATTCTATTGGAAGTGTTCTGTTATTTGTCTACCTTCCCCAACAGACTGTGAACCCTTTGAAATAGCGATTGTGCTATTGATACTTATGTATCTCTAGGGAAACAACTCAGCAAATTGCTTTGTTGAACTAAGGAACACTCCTGTACCCTAAAACATTGTGATTTACAAGGAATTAACTTATACTAAAAAGACACCTGAAACAGAGCCAGCAAGAAGTATACATTTTTAAGTTTCTCTGGGGATCACCCCATGAAAAAGCATACTCAAAACTCTGAGAACACTCTCTGGGGTACATTCTTCCTTGAAGTCAGTCTTAAATTAACCTGTCTTACCTCATGATATCAACCAGAGTAGACTTCTCAAGGCTCTTACCGTGTTAGGAACCTAATACAGTTTTGCATTTTGTTTTATGGCCATTAAATACTGCTCAGTATTTTTATAGCGTGTTCTGGTCATCTTGCTAAATACATCATTGTAGTCATTAAGAAAATATCTTGATTTTAAATGTTTTGACAACAAAAGGCTTAAGCAGAAAGTACTATTTCTTAGTTGTTTCTCTACAGAGATTTGAGTCTAATATAGGATTTGTTATCTCAGAATAGCACCCTAGTAAGCAGGTATTTAAAGGCCAAAGCATAGCTGCAATGTGAATAAAATGTTATTAGACATGTCCTTGATCTTTTAGCTTTATTACAGATTGGAGACTTTTAATTTTTAATAAAATTCATTGCAATGACAGATAAGATAGATTGTTCTCAGTGGTAGTTCACATCCAAGAAATGATATAACATGCCTGACTACCAAATGTAATGGTATGATTAATTCATTGAATTAATTACTTCTTTTGTTGCATATTCATGCATTTTATTGAGAAAAAAAATCTCTGAACATCATTTCTGTATGGAGAAACATAATGAAAATAAAATGAACAAGATGTTTAAAATTAATTTAAAAAATTAGAAGATAGTATTATAGGCCCACTCAGTAATTCTGGTTAGCATATGACTTACAAGCTCAGCAGAAGGTTAAATATTTGTTCAGGATAAAGGAGGAGGTGGCAAAGATCATGGTCACATTATTCTTGAACTTGAAAGAAAATAAAATTATTGCAACAAGTGTTCTTTTGTATGATAAAATAATTTTTCTGGTTTATTAAGAATTCTTATATTCAGGCTCTTTCAGGTTATGATGGTGTCTTTCTAGCAGTCCCTGTTTATCTTCTCCCATTTTTCTATTGAGCCACTCACAAAAACAATGGGTGGAAACACACAATTGCATTAGCATTAGGAAGTGAGCGCATTGATTAATTATCTGCCAGTACCAAAGAGAAATATTCACTAATCAAAGTAAGGATGCAATCCTGAAGCAGAACAAACTCAGGGAAGACAGCAAGACATTGTTATTATAACTATTATAGCACTCTTTCTCAGATATGTATTTAGCAGAGGAACAAATACATACATCCCTGACCAAAAGGTGGTTTTTGTTTGTTTTATTCTGTCTTGGACTTTTTACTTTAATTGTCTTTCATTACCTCACAACTGCCACCTCCCTGCCTCCTGGTGAAAAACACTACCATATTTTCTGGCATATAAGACGACTGGGCGTAGAAGATGACCTCCAACTTTTGAGAAGATTTTCCTGGGTTAAAAAGTCATCTTATACACCGGAAAATACGGTATATGGATTTGAAGTCTGTGATGCCCAATTATTACATCTTAGAGCAGATAAAGACAAGTAATGATAAATTATTTCCTGGAATATAAAATAAGCAATAGAACACCTGAGAGAGAAATATACCTTGGATTTTGCACTTTACACAATCTTTCTATCAAAGTTTTAAAACTTCACTGTCCTGTATGGTAGCCAATGGCCATATGTGGCATTTAAGCACTTGAAAAACATCTCCAAATTGAAATTTTTTTTAAGTATAAAATACACACCAGATTAGGATGAGCTTGTATTTTTTAAGAAATTAAAAATATCAATATATTTAATATTAATTACATATTTTAAATTTGTTGGGTAAAGAAAAATATATTATTAATATTAATTTAACCTGTGGTTTCTTAAATATGTGATTACTAGAAAATTTTTGGTAGCAAATGTGACTTTTTTTTCTGTGGCTTTCACTACATTTCATTTTGAAAGCCTTGGCTTAAAAATTTTTTTCTTGTAGAACTTATAATATATAAATATATTTCTCTGTATATAATTAGACAACTAGGCAGCAGAATCAGGATATCTCTTCTTGTTTCAATAAGAGGAGACTAGATAAAGAGGTTAGTAGTTATGAATAGTCAACTTCACCACCCTCCTAACTTCATCTGCTTAAAAACTAAAACCAAGTTCTAATAAAAAAATCCTTATACTTAGGGGAACCACAAGAACATCATCCATTCTGTTTATTGACATAAATGAGATGTAGACATTCAATTGTTGTGCAATCTATGAATGGATACAATAGAAAAACATGAGCGAATAAAAGCATTTTCCATTGTAAAAGACTTAAAATATTCATTATACTAAGATGGTGGGGCATGGAGGAGGGGGAAGTACCACAGGAGTAAGAAGTATATTTTAGTAATTTTTTTCTCAATGAAATTCAAGAAAGTATGATTTTATGAAATAATATATCAAATTAAACTACTTAGAAAATAGGCCAAAATACAAATAGAGCTGACTTGGAAGATTAAAGAAACTGGATGAGACTGCACGTAAATACAATGACTTGAATGGAAGCACCCAGTGTTTTTTTGTTGTTGTTCCTTTTTATCTTTTTTTGTATTTCCAATAAGATATAAATAAAACAAAATTTTAAAAGTGAAAAATGATGAATGGTATTTAATATGGAAATCATATAAATATTAAATTATTTTAAAATAATTGTGAATATAAAATGTAAACATTAAATATATACATTAACTATATAATAATTATATAAAATATTACTATGTATATTATCAATGAATATTGTAGGTAGAGCACAGGAGGTTTATCTCGGTGCAGTGGCTGATGCAATGCTGTGAGCACACTCCAGCAGTTCCAGATCTTTCTGGCAAACCAGGAAGATGGCAACGCCCGCCTGAGCCCCTCCTAGAGCCACGTACACAGTACTCCGACCTTTACACTCATTGGCTTCCTAAAAAGATGTTCCATGATTGGCCACCTCCACCTATATATACTGTAGTACTTCCTCAATAAAATTAGACCTGCATCACAGAACCTGGTCTCTGGAGTCGTGCATGCAAGCGTCCTAGCACTAGGGGCTCCGTCGTCCTCACCCCTGGGAGACTCCCTGCTTCAGAATATAATGATTCTGACATTCCATATCATACTATAAATAATCTGACATCTGATATACTATAAAATCTGGAACTATGAGAAATACTCCCACTAGCTGTTTCAAATTCCACCAGCATTTCAGCCATTGACTCTTCCACATTTTAGTAGAGCTTTTGGAGGTCAAATGTAATTATTCTCCAAGCAAGCTCACTATATTATTTCACATTTTATAATTCATCTCATTCTTTAATTGTTCTACTTGCATATATATTGATTGAAAGTCATTGATGTTTCTTCCATTTGGGTGACATTCTATTCATAACAGATTATACTACTATGTATAGAAATATTTATTGCAAACATTTTTATGTAGTAGAATATTTAATATTCATGTAATGAATAAGACTTGAGAGAATACAGTTAATTTTAAATAAAACATGTACTCATAGGGAGGGAGAATATGAAATGGGAAAAGAGCATGAAAATGAAAAGCAAATTGAGAATGAGAAAAGTGCTGAGCAGAAGTCTGGATACTGCAAAAAAAAATT
This sequence comes from Murina feae, assembly GCA_004026665.1. Taxonomy (NCBI): domain Eukaryota; kingdom Metazoa; phylum Chordata; class Mammalia; order Chiroptera; family Vespertilionidae; genus Murina; species Murina feae. The sequence goes on along the minus strand of PVJC01013401.1, from coordinate 18,902 downwards.
CAAATCAGAGGGAAAATTTCAAGCTTGAGAAGATAATTTAGAGGCATCAAGAACAAATCAAGAAAAAAAAACTACAAGGAAGAAGCAAATAATATGGCAAAAAAAAATGTCTTCATGAGGCACCGAATTAAAGATAGGAGCTTACGCTTGCTTCCTGCTTTTGGCTTTTACTCTACCTGTCATGATCTTGTTGGTAAACATAGTAGTTAATTAGTTGAGTTAATCCTCACAACAACCTGGAGTTGAGGGCTATAATTATCATGCCCTTTACACTCAGAAAAACAAAGCACCAAGAAATCAACTGCCTCAGATCCCAGGAACTATGTGGTAGAGACAGGACTAAACTGGAGGCTGTCAGATTGCAGTATGTGTTCTAAAACAGTTTCATATGTCGTCTCTCAAGAAAAATGAGTACCCATAACTGAGTACATGGCAAATTAATTTATACACAGCAGCATTTATATATACTTGATTTAAACAAATTATACATACATAGACATGAATATGGGTGTATGTATATGAATGCATATCTATTTCAGGTAGCCTATATAAGCCTAATATGCTAAGTGTCTGGTCGTTTGGTGGTCTGTTCAACCAATCAAAACATAATATGGTAATGATACACTAAGGGCATTCAACCACTCGCTATGACATGCACTGACCACCAGGGGGCAGACGCTGTGACCAGTAAGGTTAGCTTGCTGCTGGAGTCCAGCCAATCAGTGCTGAGAAAGATGAGCCAGACATACTCTGGAGACCCTTCTGTAGTCCCTCTATGCTGGCCAACCTCCTACATTCCTCCCCATCCCTGATCATGCCCCAGTGTGGTCCCTTGGCTTGGCCTGTACCCTGTCACAATCTGGGACCCCTCAGGGGCTGCTGGAGAGCCATTTTTGGCCCGATCCTGCAGGCCAGGTTGAGGGACCCCACTGGTGCACAAATTTGTGCACTGGGCTTGTAGTCTATAATAATCCAGGAAAAGAGATTAGAGTATCTACCAAAAAATGTACATGTATCTTGAAACATATTCATGGCAACACCCAAAGCCAAAAGATAACACTTCCTTTTCTATAGAGCTAATAAACTTTTTTTAAAAATAAAGGTACTTATTTGGTATCACAGAGCCAAATTAACCTTTGTGTACAAGCTACACCAGGAAAACATTCTCAGACACATAAGTCATTAAAAAGCATACCATCCATGCACATTCTGAAAGTTACATAGCAATAGATAAATAAGAACAATTAATCAAAATTAGAAATTTTAAAAGAGAGGGATTATACCTGATAGTAGCCATAAAATGTTTTGGATGTATTAATTTTTCTGCCTATTCATGACCAGTTATTAAAAATAACATTATATATTAATGTAGAAAAAGGAGTACCGAGTGCCTTTCTGCACTCACCAGAAAAATGTCAACCAATAGTTACTTGTGTTTGCTTCTAACACCATTCTGGTTAGTGGTAGTTGTTGTTTTGATGATGTGCTTTAATAAGATTGATGTATTCTGATAAGATATTAATGTGAAAATTTTCAGTTTCTATAAGTTCTAAATTAAATGTTTTGCAAAGTCTCAGTAAGTGTGATTAGAAATTATAAGCAATTATACAAACATCTTTGAAAGTTTAGAAAAAAATATAGAAATGTAGAAAGATTCTACACTCATGTTGCTTTATAAAATATTAACTTTCCACTTAATTTTAAAACCTAGTATTGATACTCTGGAGGATGCACTATGAGTGTGGTTTAGAGAATTAAGGAATAAAATTTCACTTAGTCAAGTCTAATGTCATGAGTATTCCTTGTCCCTACATCAAAGTGTGACCAAATCAATGAACATTAATTTGAAATAATGTATTTTTATAATTCCCAAATTACACTGGCTTTTTTCAAAATTGCTAGTTTAGAACTGACCTCAACTTGACAAGATAAAAGCATCTGTCTCTATTGCTTTCTCTGTCATCTCAAATACTCACACATACACACATGTACACACACACATATAGGAGAGACGGAGAGAGAAACATCAATGAAGACAAACTATATGTTAATAGTGAATAGAAATATGTTTTGTGAATATTATTTTCTATCTTTAAATAAACATGTATTAATTATTAAATAAAAATAATAGCAATTTAAACACATGGCTTTGTATAAATCCCTAAATAAAAACCTCTTCTATATCTAGGATAAGCTATTAATTTATAGATTTGCAAAACCTTTCTGGTTGTTTCTAAAATGTTTCTTTATGCTTTAATATAATCAATTGTAAAATGATACTCAGATTTTCTTTTTTTCATGGCCAACTAGTATTCCATTGCATAAATGTACCACAGCCTTTTTATCCACTCATCAAATGGGGTTGCTTCTGAATCTTGGCTATTGTCAACAACACTACAATGAACATAGGGTAAATGTATCCTTTTGAATTAGTAATTTGGGTTTCTTTGTATATATTCCCAGAAGTGGAATTGCTGGATCATAAGGCAATTCCATTTTTAATTTTTTAAGGTTACTCCATACTGCTTTCCATAATGGCTGCACTGATCTGCATTCCCAGCAGCAGTGCATGAGGGTTCCATTTTCTCCACATCCACACCAAAACGTGTTTGTTGATTTTTCTGACAGCCATTCTGATAAGTGTCAGGTGCTATATTTGTATGGTTTTAATTTATATTTCTCTGATGATTAGTGATGTTCAGCATATTTTCATATGTCTATTGACCATGTTTAGAGAACTGTCTATTCAGGTTCTATTCAGGTGGTGGGCACAGTGCAATATTTGTATGATGTACTGTAGATTGTATATTTGAAACCCATCTAGTTTTATGAACAAATGTCACCTCAATAATGTTAATACAAATTTTTGATGGAAAAAAGACTCAGAATATTAGAAAAGATAACAATTTATATGTCTCACAGTGGGTAGAGGAAATAGAGTCTGTAAATTATGCAATATTTTACATATATTTCAGATTTTACAACTATGATCAAACTTGACTTTTCAAATTTGTTCCCCTCTTAACAGATAACCTTAAAGCATTTAAAGTTGTTTGACTTCCTATACCTGAAAAAGAGTTGGCTGATACTTTAATTACAAGATTTACATTACCTTATGTTTAAAATGCATCATGAGAAAAATACTATCTAATAAAAAGGAAATATGCTAATTGACCCTCACATCATCGCAAAAATGTGGCACCCACAGCCAATAAGGTGGGAATATGCTAATTGACTGCCACGCCCTCAGAGATGGTGGTGCCCACAGCCACAAAGGCGACGCCCAGTCCCCTCACTCCTGCCAGGGTGGCAGGTGCACAGCAAGTCTGGGCCTGCCCCCAGGCGAGCCCGGATGTGCCGTGCACCTGCCTCAGGAGTTTCCCAGTCCCCTTAGCCCCTCAGCCACCCATGGCTGGCCTGAGGCACAGGCAAGCCTTGGATGGCAGCTGCCCAGCTGCCCAGGGCCACCTGAGGCTCAGGTAACCAGGGCCCACTGAAGCTTGCGCTGCCAGCAGTGGCAGTAGCAGAGGTGTCATGGGGCATTACCTTCCCCTGATCGCCGGGTCACCTACCGCCCCTGAGAGTTCCTGTACCGTGAGCTGAGGTAGGCCAGGCTGAGGGACCCCTCCTCCAGTGCATGAGTTTTCATGCACCGGGCCTTTAGTCATTAATAAATGGAATGTAAACGAAAGTTAACACAACTAAGTACAAAATAAATGCAAAAAATTGGGATTTTTATTACATAGAGGAAAGAGGAAATAATATTTATAGCATAATAAGTACTTTTCAAATACTGTGCTATGTTTTTAATATGTGTTAGTCTAACTTAAAGCTACCCTTTGTTATAGGCATTAATTTCCCCTTTCCGCAAATAAGAGAATGAGTCTCAAACAGATTTTGTGTAAAATAGTCCAAGTATTTCGCAGCACCATTAAGGGATGGAATTAGGTGTTTAACCAACCACTGCCTGCCCAGAGCAGCTTCTCCTTCAGTGGTTTGCAAAGTGTGGTCCCTGCACTAGTAGCTTCTGCATCACATTTTTGGAAATGCATCTTCTTGGCCAACTGACTTAGGAACTTGAGCAATGTGTATTTTAACCAGCTTGCCAGATATTTTAAGGCACACTTTAGTTTGAGAGACATGTGCTAAATCATCCCTTGGGTAGTACATTGATTGGTAAAACACTAAACAGATGTTTTCAGGAACACTTAAAATCTGCATGACTATTCTTTTGTTTGCTTCATCCTCTCCCTTGACATTTACGGGATTCTGGAGGACTATAAGGAAAATTTGAATGCAATATGTAAAGTATGACAATTGTAAGAGGAAGATAGATAGATAGATAGATAGATAGATAGATAGATAGATAGATAGATTTGTTGTTCCACTTATTTATGCATTTATTGACTGTATCTTCTCTGTGCCCTGACTGGAGGTCAAACCCACAATATTGGCATATTGAGACAATACTCTAACCAACTGAGCAACCTAGCCAAGGTCCTAAAAATTCAGTTTTAACCCCTGAAATTTGATTTGCTGTTTCTTGTTTTGTTTTGTTTTGTTTTGTTTTAGTGGCACAAAAAAAAATGGGGTGGAAAAAGTGAAGAATGAATCTGGAGCTAATATTACTCCATCTTTTCTGTATCTTCCCAAGCCCATAGAGATTGTGCATTAGATCTATCTATCATCTGTTGTAATACTTATCTATCACTTGTTGTAATACTTTAAGCAATGAAATAAAAAAAATTTAAAAAAAAAGAAATATTATTTTGTTGTTTACTTGTCTCTTGGCCTCTCTTGTTTCTTTGTTTTTTCCGTTAAATCTGCTACAGTGAGACACACAAATCCTGGATGACAAGCATAACCACCTTCTTCTCAGTCTACGGGTTCTAGGCTATTGTCAGTGTTTATTTGTAATGTCTGTTCCTGTGCACAAATCCAAGTCTGTGGTATGATCTCTAAGAGTGGGTTTCTTGAGAAATCTGGGTCTTTCCAGAAAACAGAAAACACAGGTGTGTTGGGGAGATTCCTTCTTGTTGTAATGATTGACCATCGTGGGTCTAGTCAACTTAGCAGGAACCAAGAAAAAAAAAGGATCCATTCACAAGAACTGAGCACCAACTTCCACACATTGGGGGCGTCGATAGTGAAGGTCCCCTGAACTGTGTGGAGGCAGAGGTGATGCTCTTTTCCACTGGCCTCATTGAATCTATATCTGAAATGGCAGTTATTTGTAAAGAAACATATGATTCTATTTTAAACGTATTAACATTCTATCTGGATTTTTTATAAGAAATTATGCTCTAATTAGACTTTTTCTCAAATATTTGCTTGAGCTTCTAGCATTGAATTCTTCTTTCTCTCATTCTTATGGAATGCCTCCTTTGTAGACCAAGATAAGGTTTTGAGTTGTCTACTCTGTTATTATTATTTAAAATAACTTGAATAATTTATGCCTGAATCCCCATTATCTGCCTACTATTCTTAGTCATGGTTATTCTCACTCCATTTTTCTCACTCTGACTGGCTTTAGAATCACTGGTGTTTGTTTTGAGTTGAAATAAACCTGCATACTAATATAAAAAATAAATATGTATTCCTTCTCCAAAAGTAGATATGGTTCTATAATTATTCAAATTTATTTTTTTCTTCTTCTTGTCTTCACTAGGGCCTCAGATTTTACTAATTAAATTTATTTATGCTTTACCACTTTATGACCAACAGGGTTCTTACAAATTTATAAAGGCTATCAGTTTTCCATTATATTTCATAGTTCCTAATTGTGTATACAGAGGGATGTTAGTATATTTATTTTATGAATGTAACTTTGCTAAAGTGTTTCATTATTTATTGCTAATTATTGTTTTCCTTTTTTGACAGTGTAGCTCATAATTGAGAAAAATACCTAATATCCTTAAAAGGCGTGATTCATAATAAAACTAGAGGCCCAGTGCAGGAATTCATGCATGGAGAGAGGTGTCCCTCAGCCAAGCCTGCACCCTCTCACAATCTGGGACCTCTGTGCGATTGGGCCTAAAATGTCAGTCAGACATCCCTCTCATAATCCGGGACTGCTGGCTCCTAACCGCTGGCCTGCCTGCTTTCCAGATTGCCCCTCACCACTCCTCCTGCCTTATCACCCCTAACCACTCACATGTGTCCTCATGGCCCCTAACTACTCTGCCTGCCTGCCTGATCATGCCTAACTTCTGCCTGTCTGCCTAATCACCCTTAACTGCTTGCCTGCCTGCCTGATCGCCCCTAACCCTGTGCTTTATAATAAAATTCCAGTGTAAAGAATTTCACAAAATACTGAAGTTCTTTGTCATCCTGTAACTTAGTTGAAAGAATGCTGTACTTGATAGTTGAAAGAATTATATGTTTAGAAACATAAAGTTTGGTACTTGTTAGTGACCAGACAGAAATCAGAACTAGTGGAAGAGAGTTAGTAAACAAGTGTTGGTGACTTAGGTCTGCAGTTATGCAAATTCTCATTTCTGGTTTTAATTTCCATTAAAATTCCAGACCAATTTCATTTGGGCACACAAAAAGAATCAGAGTAATGAATTCAACACCAATTTTATAAGGGGACATTTTCTACCTTTTCTTTTTCCTAGAATATGTAAGTAAACTACAATTTATTTAATACTAGCATTAGTTTCACATTTCGCAAATAGCATAATTATTTTATATGGAAATGGGCTAATTAAATGCTTTAAGCTAGAAATTATTTTCTTCATTTTCTGATCTTGCAGCCTTTATGGTTAAGGTATCTGTGTTTTTGTTCTGCTACTGTGGGAACAAAATTGGTATGCCTAATTAAAATAAAACTTTTCCACTTATAATAATGTGGATAGAGCACAGATCCTCAAATTATAATGCCTTACTGAGCCTGTTTCTTCATCTGTAAAATGATGTAGTAATAATAATAGGAAATGGACTGGAAGATATGAAAGTGTCCCATAAATATTTATACAATAAACATACAAATGCTAGCTATTTTTATTACCCAATTTGTTTATTCTCTGAAAAAATATTAAAGCCACAAATGAATTTTATATTATTCATTTCCTCATTTCCAGGTTGAAATCACCAAACAATATTTACTAATGTCCCAGTGTGCTTGGAGCTATGCTAACTATAATAGGCAATTTGCAGGTTCATTATTTGCCATCTATTTATAAGGCCTAATTTAATAAAAAATTGTAATCCAGAACTTAGTTGGGGTTTTTAAAGATATGCAGAAATTTATTGAGAAATGTTTTCTAGGTCTGTATGAAATATCTGTAGATAAGAAATTCAATTTGTTGCTAGGGAGTTTAAATCATAATGGATTCAACAATTAATTATAGGAACTTGTTAATAAATAATGGACCCTTACCACTCATTTATGATGGATTATAAAGTGTTCTCTCCTTTGAAAAAATGATTTCTCTTTAATTACTTTAATTATCACATTACTTCCAGGGAATACAACGTAAGAACTATTATTAAATCCTACTTGGGATAGGCAAAAGAAAACTTGATCCCTAAATTTAAAGACTCTTTGTACATGATAGCAGGACATTCTAGCAATTAAGTTCAATGAAAAGCAGAAAAAATAAATTTGACTCACTGAATTGCTGCCTAAAATTTACTTTGCTGAATTTATAATTAGTTAGAAGTTTTGTTTGGCTGACAGAAAAAAATGGTAGTTATTAACAAAAAGGAATTTGTGAATTTAGTAAAAACTCCGACAAGAGATATTTGAATTATTTTTGAACATTATGAATTTGCATATATACCATATATTATCAGAAGAGACCTATGGGATAAAATCAAATCCTTATGCTAAATGCTTGCTTTTTATGGTTAAAAATACACACACATATACACACTTTGCAGCTTTTGTGCTATAACAAATCGAAGGAAATAGTAATGTTCTAACCTTTTCATTTAAACAATTATGAATTATAGTATGTACTAGAGGCCCAGTGACGAAATTCATACACGGGGGGGGGGGGGGGGGGGCGGGGGTGTTCCTCAGCTCAGCCTTCACCCTCTCCAATCTAGGACCCCTTGAGGGATGTCCGATTGCCTTCTTACAATCCAGAACTGCTTGCTCCCAACTGCTTGCCTGCCTGCCTGACAAATTGCCCCTTAACCACTTCTGCCTGCCAGCCTGATCACCTCCTAAACATTCCCCTGCCAGCCTGATCAACGCCTAACTGTTCCCCTGCCGGCCTGATTGCCCCCAACTGCCCTCTTTTGCAGGCCTGATCCCTCCCAGCTGCCCTCCCCTGCTGGCCATCTTGTGGTGGTCATCTTGTGTCCACACGGGGGTGGCCAGCTTGTGTGTTGGAGTGACGGTCAATTTGCATATTATTCTTATTAGATAGGCTATTCAGAAAGCAAATTTATTTTGTTTATTTCTACCCTTAAAACTTATTTTTGTGCACTCTAATGTTCAGTTTCTTGATTTAAGTACTGGTTGCTTGGGTGTATTCCATTTGTGAAAACTGAGCAAACTGTACCTTTACTATAGGAGCATTTTTAAATGTTTTTATTTATTTTTAGATATAGTAAGAGAAAGGGAGAGAGAGAGAGAGAGAGAGAAACATCAATGAGAGGGAAATGTCCACCAGCTGCCCCCTGCACACCCCCTACTGGGGATCGAACTCACAACTGGGGCATGTGCCCTGACTAGGATTCAAACAGGTGACCTCTTAGTGTATGGGTTGATGCTCAATCACTGAAGCACACTGGCTGGGCCATTTTTTCTTTATGTGCTTTTTGCTCCAATGCCCATGCCCATTATTAATCAAAATTGATTTAACATAAATCTCCTCCCCAATACTTGGGTTTCTTTAATTAGAGAGGAAGCCTGAGAAAGTGACTGTGATCTTTCTTTTTTTTTTTTTAATAAGTCCTTTTCTTTACCCTTTCTTGCTAACTAAAAACAAACTTACAGATTCATTTTTGCAACCTATTCGTGCTCAGATGAAGAAATAAGAACAGATTAGGAGGCTGTATTAGTCAGTTTTTTCCAAAGAAATAGAACAAGTAGAATGTGTACATATAGAGAGTAATTTATTTCAAGGAATTGGCTCACTCTATTTGGGGGACTAACAAATCTGAAAATTTCAGGGTAGGACAGCAGGCTAGAAACTCATGGGAAGAACTGATATTGAGCTATAGTCTGAAGTCAGTGGGAGGCAGAATTCCTGCTTCCTTGGGAATCTCAATGTTTTCCTTTTAAGGTCTTCAACTGTGTAGAGGAGGTCCACCAACATTATGGAAGATAATCTGCTTTACTCAGTCTCTGCTAATTTAAGTCTGAATCTCATCTAAAAAACAAACAAAACAAAACAAAAAAACAAAAACCCTTCACAATGACATCAAGGCTGGTGTTTGGCCAAATATCTAGATACCATGGCCTTTTCAAATCGTCACATTAAGTTAACCTTCGCTGCAGCCATGACGTTCTTATTTTCCTTGCTCTTTCAAGTGGGTTATGCACCCTCTGGGCAGAGCAGAGGTCTCAATATGACCCTTTCTCAGTTCCGTGCTTCCTAGGTTCCTACGCTCCCAATCAGGAAAACTGACTGCATTTCCCACAATCTGTGTGCTCCCTCTTGCTTACTCAAACCCTGTTTTTATTGTATTTTCATTGCTGTTGTAATTATTTTAAATATACCCTGTTCTGTCTTTGGCTATCTATGCCCTTTTTCAAAGGTTATTGCAGGCAGGATTTTAAATGGTTCCAGTGTGGTTCTCTGTCCCGTTTGGTCATATTTAATCCATAGGGAGTAAAAGCAGATGGAGTAGAAGTACTTGACTTCAGGCACCCTGTCTCTTACTAGTAATGTAATGTAGGTTACAAACTGCGAAGTCAAGAAGATTCAATGCTTCCATCTGTAGTTTAGGAAATCTGTCTTATCAATCAAGGTCATGGCAGGAAACAGAACATCAAAAAGTTTAATTAAAGAAAGTTCAGTGAAAGGACAGTTTATAGAGATCAATCATAGTTGAGGGAGAAAGCACCCAAAGAATAGCCAGAAAGTAAAGCTATCTGGTGATACTATCTGTAGAAGCCAGCCTCCTAAGGCACAGGGCAGTGGAAAAAAAGGGCAAATAAAATATGTTTAGGTAAAAATGGAGATGGGCCAGTCCAGTCCATCATTTTGGCCATTCAGATTCTATTCTTATCTTTTTTATTTAGATTTTTAAAAACTACCATATGTGCCCTAGCTGGTTTGGCTCAGTGAATAGAGCATTGGCCTGTGGACTGAAGGGTCCCAGGTTCGATTCTGGCCAAGGGCACATGCTCAGGTTTCGGGCTCGATCCCCAAAGGGGGGCATGCAGGAGGCAGCCAATCAATGATTCTCTCTTATCATTGATGTTTCTATCTCTCTCTCCCTCTTCCTTTCTCTCTGAAATAAAGAAAGAAATATATTTAAAAAATAAAAACTACCATATGCAGAGCAAACATATCACAAACTCTAAAGTGCCATGTTGTCATTGTCCTTTGATGCTTTGCCCTGTACTAACTCTTCATCTAATGAGACCAACAGTGACTATTTCAAATATTTTTGCTGCTACATGACATTACCAATGTCAAGATTGTCCATTTAGTTATTCAATTTTCATGTTACAAAAGCTGAATCCCATTGTGAGGGTTTGTATCTTATGTCAAAACAGCTACCAGTTATTTTGTCTGTCAGAAAGCAGATTTCCCTTTCAACGGTTTAATTAAAGAGACTACAATGAAAGGATAATTCACAGCTGTGTGGAGAGGTGTAAGAGAACCAATGAGGAGTATGAAGAGTTCAGAGATTAGCAACTTTATGAAACACTGGTACCTTTGTGCCTGAATGGGCAAGAGATAGGAAGAGAAAAAGATTCCCAGAATGCTGAGAGTGAGGCTGTCATACAGACGAAGTCTTAGGTAGGGGGACGCAAACACTGACAAGACTGTGTCCTGGTTGAAAACTAACAAGGGAATAAATGCCAAGTCTGTTTCTTTTCCTGCCTTCCAGTCTCTTGCCACTGCATGTCAGAAGCCAAGAGAGCCTGGAGGCTGCCTTTCATAAAATTTGTCCTCACAGGATGCAGAGCAGGGCAGAAAAGAATGGAAAATGAATCAAGATTGTCCCATGGAGAAAGATAGCACTGTCATTAACTTGGGACTCTTCTACATGTGAAAGTTAATTACCGGCCTGGCCAGTGTGGGTCAGTGGTTGAGTGTTGACATATGAACCAAGAGGTCCCTGGTTGGATTCCCCGTCAGGGCACATGCCCAGGCTGTGGGCTCTTTCCCCAGTAGGAGGCGTGTAGGAGGCAGCTGGTCAATGATTCTCATCGTTGATGTTTCTATTTCTCCCTCTCCCTTCTCTCTGAAATCAATAAAATAAAAAGCTAATCAGTGATGTCTTTAACTGAAAGTTGATCATTGTTATAAAGGTTTGAAACAGAAAAATCTTACTACATAAGTAGATATCACACCTTGACGAGGTTTTTCTTGTCATTCCTTTAAAATATCTAGATGCCTGGTTTCCGATGCTTCTTTCTCACTGAGACTCCAGAATAAAACATAAAATAGGGTTCTCTCCTTACTTGGCTATTACAAATTTCACAAGTTCCTCCAGTAAAATTGACATGACGAGAGGCATTTAAAACTATAGCTTGGAATTAGTTAGAGATACTTGATTTTCCTCATAGGACAAAGAAAGGGGAACAAAACGATGAAGAGGAAAAAAGCTGCAAAGGAATTGGGAAGGCTATTATCCAAAAGTCAATCAAAACATTCAAAATTGCATAAGGGAGAAGTCCCATTTGTTTTAAGAATGACAAATCTATGCTGCTTCAGTAATGGCTACAAGTCAGATGCTTGCTTTGCTCCGGCAGGGAAACATATCCATCACGAGGCTTAATATGCTCATGTGTACTTTTTCGAGAGCTTAGCTAACGCCTGCTGATTTACCTGCAATACATTTTCCAGAAACTGTTGCGTAAAATGACAAAATATATATTTAGTTTCACACTTCAGTCTGTCCAATTAGCAGTGTTTGCAGTACCAGCTGTGAGCCCGGGAAAGGATTTAATTTTAAATACAGTAGTCTAGTTAAAAAACAAAACAGCCCTGACCGGTTTGGCTCAGTGGATGGAGCATTGACCTGCGGACTGAAAGGTCCCGGGTTTGATTCCGGTCAAGGGCATGTACCTTGGTTGCGGGCACATCCCCAGTGGGAGGTGTGCAGGAGGCAGCTGATGGATGTTTCTCTCTCATCGATTGATGTTTCTAACTCTCCATCTCTCTCCCTTCCTCTCTGTAAAAAAATCAATAAAATATATTTTTTTCAAAAAAAGAAAAGAAAAGGCTGAGCCATGAATTTTCCAAGTTCCCAATCATTTGTTTCTGAGAAATAGCTCTTTATTGCTATATTAAAAATTGCTCAAAAAAAAACCCTAACTAGTTCCTGAAATTATAAAATGGATTGGCATGAGACCAGCTGCTGTGGTAGCCATCACAACACGTAATATATTAATTAGGGCAGACGCCCTGCTCTTCTTTAACCTTGGCTCATAAATGGAAGTTAAAGAGCTTTGAAAACAATAAAATTTATACAATGCTAAAATATGAAAAAATAAAATAAAAAGATAGAATTTTATACAAGAGAACCAACCTGGTAGGTTTTCTCTTTTTTACCTAATATGTAAGCAATAAATAAATACTAACTGCTATTTGGGGAAATATATCTGAAGGCAAAAGATGATGCCAAGATAGTACTATTAAGAGGAGTTTAGAAATGCATAAGGAGTTTATGAGGTCTAGTCTTAGAAATAGTTAAAAGGTGACTAGAAAATCATCAATTCTGAATAATACTGACCAAAGGCATGTAATCATTGTAACAATTTTTACTATCCATGGCATAGTTATAATATTCATCATCATCCTAAGTAACAGTAAATTAAAATTGTCTCAAAAGATTGTGATTTAAAATTGAACAAATATTAAATGTGATCATCATCTCCTTTAAAATTAATCTCAGGATTCAACTGGGAAAAGGGGGAAATAAAACTGTGAAAATAAAATAATTAGGCAAAATGAATTCAAAAAGTATTAAACCTAACAGAAATAGATTTGTAAATATATGATGAAATAGGAAATGCTTTTAATACTGAAAAAAAAATTATGAATTAAGCCTGCCAATATAGACATAAGAACAACTGATGAACCAAAGGGAGAAACAAACAAAAGCAAGGAATTAATGATGTAGATAGAAAGGAAATAGATAATGTAAAAATAATAAAAGTAATTACATCTAGGGATGGACATTTGAAAATAAAACAAAATATATTTTAAAAATAAAAGCTGGTGGAGTTCTTATTCCTACTAGTAGTTGTTACAGTGCTACTAGTCTATCAAAAGTAAACAAAATGTAAATACACAAAATTGGAAAAAAGAAAGAGGGTATATAGTATAGTGTCCTATAAAAGGCTAAAGGGCTGAAGACACATTACTAAAAGCAATGAAGATAGGGCGGTGAATTTCCAGTTAAATTTAAATTTCAGGTAAAACACAAATTATATATGTATATATCCAAAATCTTGCATAAGACAAGCCACGGAATGGGAGGCAACTGTCAGCAACTTGAGTTCCATTTCAGGCCCTTGCTACATAGCTCTTTCCTATATCCTCCCAGAACATAGTGCCTTACTTCTTTAAGGCCAATAGGAGAATCTCTAACCTCTAGACTGTCTTTTAAACGGATTGCCTGATTAGGTCAGACCCACCTAGGATATTCTTGCTTCAGATTAATTTAAAATCAATTAATTTCATCTGCAAAAAACCCAGGACCTTTACTATATAATGTAATCTAATAATGAGAATGACAGTCATCAATATCGCAGGTCCTGCCCACATTCAAGTGAGGATATTACATAAGTTTTACACCAAGGTAGGAAACTTGAGAGCTGTTTCAGAATTTTGTTTAAAACAATCCAAACTCTAGCCCTGATCATTCCCATTCCTCATACATGCAAAACACATTCACCTCTTCCAAAGCTCCCTAAGTGTCTCATCCCATTTTATCATCAGCTCAAGTCCAAAATCGCATCATCTAAATCATCCAGGAGAGCTTTGAGGCTCCTAGATATAATCTCTTCAAGTGCAGTATCAGGGCTCAATCTCCTCCATCTGCACACTTATAAACTAAAGAGACAAGTTATCAACCCCCATCGTGCTTGTACAATGGAAGGCAGGCATAGAGGAGTAGCTATAAACTTTTTAGATTTAAGGGGGGCGGGGGCGGTGAAAGGTAGAAGGGAGTCACTGGTCCATGGCAGTTCTGAAATCCAGCCAGAGTTCCTCGATTAGGTTTCAAATCCTGGACATAATCTTCCATGGCTTTCTGTTTCACCCCTGGGGCTCTTGGTCACGATTCTTTATATGAAAGGACATGTTTTCAGCAGAGTAGTCTTATTAACTGCTTACTTCCCGTGGAATCTTGGGGTTTATACTCTCTGCTCCTTTTAGTCCAAGCTGACAGTGTTTCTGCTGGAATGATTTTTTTCTCAAAAACTTCAAAGATCTTGCACGGATTTTCACTGGGCTTCACTCCGTTAACCAAAAGCCACACCCACAGATCTTTTTGACATAATTCCTTCTTTCTTTGACTCCTGCTAAGATTGCTGAAGGTTGAATGTTCTCAAATTTCATAGAGGCCCCCTTTTTGATTGATTGAGGGGATCTGTGAGGCACACAATCTCAGTAAAAGCGCCCTTGGTGTGACTGAACATTTTGACCTTTTGTTCTCTCAGAAATTTTAGCCAAAGGTTGTAGTCACACACTCAACCTTTGCCTTATGCTACAGGTTCAGCTGCCATTTCTGACTTTTGCTGTCCAGAAGGGCTGAGAATTTTCAAAATTATCTGATTTCAGCTGACTTTGTACAACATCATCTCCTCAATTTATCTTCTCTCACTCAATTTGCCATCAGCAGTAGGAAGAAACCAGGCAGCAGCTTCAATACTTGGGAAGTCTCCTTAGCTACATAACCAGTTGTATTATCAGTTCTATTCTCCACGTAACTGCAGGAGAAAATTTGGCTAAGTTTTCTGCCACTACATCACAAGGGTCCCCTTTTTCCCAGTTTCTGATAACAGGTTCCTTACTTTAATCTAAACCCTCACCAGCAGCATTCCTGTGGTCCATATTTCTACGAGAGTCAGTCTGTTCAAGGCCATTTACGTATTTTCTGATATAGCTTTTGGTTTATGTAAAACAATGGTATAAAATTTGAGCTGAGACTGGAGGGCATTATAAAAATTATTGCTATTATTCAACAAAGGAATCTCTATAATTTGGGTTAAACTCATTGAGGATGACATTGTAGCAACTGCTAGTGGGAATAAGAGCTCCACATACTTTTAAAGGTCCAATTATGTAACTGACTCTTCATAAACTACTGCATGTTACAAATTCCTACCCTGCTGTGGAGAACAATGGTTTAGCGTGGCCAAAAGAGAGAGGGGTTAATTAAGTTGACCTTGAGGATGACAAAGGTCCAATAGCGCAGGAAGCTGAATTTATTGTTTACAGAAAAACTGTTACTCATTATGAATATTTTCCATTGATAAATAATTTTCCTACTTCATAGGCATTCTTAACCAATAGTTGTTGTTTTATTAAATGCTCATCATCACTCTTATTTCCACAGTGTATGAGTGTATATGTTAATTTCACTGATTCATTCTGTACTTCTCTGTCTGAAACATTTAAAATGCTGCGGTCATACCCTTTTTCACAATTCCTGATGGTCTAATTCCAGAAACCTGGTCAAGCATAGAGAAGGGATATAGCATTGCACAATAAACCTCCCAACCCACAGAACACATATTTAATTCGGGAGGAGTAAGTTATCCCTCAAGTGTGGCACTTTCACAGAAAGGTGACCACAGGAATTTGGCATCATAGAAAAGGTGTGGTCCCCAGCAGCTCAGCAAATAGTTAACTCTGGGACAAAGCCAGTGACAAAACCAATAAATAAGATAGTAATGGGAAATCAAGCTAAGCATGATCTGTGTCCAGGCAAGCAGAATCCATGATGCCTGACGTTAGAAATAATTACATCAACCTTAGTGCTCAGTGGTCAGGAATTTGGCAGGGCTCTAATCCCCAGAGTGAAACAGTCCAGAACCAAGTCAACTTTCAATTATAAAATAATATGGGAGAAGCAGGTAATTTACTAGAGCAGGAATTCAAATTAGAGATCAGAGCAAAAACTATACCTTGCAGACTAATAACACTAATCATTACAAAAAGACCCACCTTCTATGTTAAATATTTTTCCACAGCCATTATTTTATACAATCCTCCTAAGATAGTTTAAGTGTTTATGGCTCCTAATGACTCTTGTCTCCTCATGCTCTTGTTAACTGTCTCCCTGGTGTGTGAACTGGACCTAGTGATTTGCTTCTAACAAAAAATATATACATATATGGCAAAAGGATAGGATATAAATTCCAAAATCAGACTATGAAGTACTGTGACTTTCATCTTGCTGATGCTCTCTGGTTCTTCTTATGTATTTGCTGTGATGAAACAAGATTCCTTGTTTTGAGCTGCCCTAGGAGAGGCTTTGTGGCAAGGAACTAAGGGTAGACTCCAGCCTCCAGCCAGTGAGGAGCTGAGGCCCTCGGTCCAGCAACCCTTGAAAAAATTAATCCTGTCAAGAATCATGCCAGTGAGCTTGGAACATCTGTGGATTTATTTGAGAGCATGGCCTCAACTCATACCATTTTTGCAGTTTTGTGAGAGACTAAAGTGAAAGAGTAGTACCCAGATGTCGTGATCCCCAAAGACCACAAGTGAGCCCCAAAACGGCTGCAAAAACATGAGGGCCTTTATTAGTCGAGTTAACTCGAACTTCCTGCTCACCCACCGGCACAGTGGCGTGAAGGGACAGGAAGTACAGGTTTGAGGAAAACAAAGGATTTATAGGGCTGGAAGTAGTGGGTGGGGTAACATGTGTGGCCCCTGTTGATTGGTCAAGGGAAGGTCCTGGGCAGGGCATTTCCTCTGCATCCCTATTGGCGGGTCTGCACTCTCGCACCACCTCCCGCCCTTATAAAAGACTCCATTAAGCCATACAGTGAGATTTTAAAAATATGTGTTCTTTAATAGTGCTAGGATTTAGGGTTGTTTTTAATGTGTTATTAATTTTAGAGAGAAAAGAAGGTCAAGGGATAGAAAGAAACATCAAGATGAGAGGGAATCATTGATCAGCTGCCTCCTGCACGTCCCATACTGGAGACTGAGCCCACAACCAGGGCATGTGCCTTGACCAGGAATTGAACTGGGACCTCTCGGTTCATGGGTCAGTGCTCAACCACTGAGCAACACAGGCCAGGCAAAAGTGCTAGGTTTGGAAGTGCTTTGTTATGTAGCAATAGATAACTAAATAAGTGAGTGCAGAAGGTCAAACAACTTCCTGAACTTGAGCTGTTATACTCATGGTTATGCTTTATTGTAACAAAAAAAGATTAAAACTGACAATGGGAAATGACTCATAGGGTTGGAGAAAAATAAGATGGGATGTCTTCACTTGTCATATGTCAGTGGAGTTGTGTAGACAGTGCTTATTTCTCCCATTCATGATGTATGACAGTAGTCACTGAGTATTGCCAACCACAGAAGCTCACTAATCATTGATGTCTAGAGTTTTTACCAGGGGGGTAATCACATAGAATTAGCTGACTGCCAACCTGGCTTACCTTAACCTCCAGCCTCTCCAGAGATCAAGCTGATACTGCTTGACCTGAAGCATCCACCATAAATCACAGTGTTTGCATAGACTGTACCATGTGGTGGGGCCTCCAGGGCCCCCAGGTAAACAAAGACACTTATCAGCCAGGGCATTGCAAGGGCTCAGAGGTTACCTCCCAGGAGCAAAGGCCAAACTACTCTTTTGGCAAGGCTAGTCCTTCAGTGCAGCGCTGTCACTATTCTAAATTCTGTATTTTTATTTTAGCTCTAACTTTATTCTATTCTCAGTAGGAAGACTTCAGTTAATTTGTATAATTCATTTAAGCCAACCCAGATTTCCACAGATGAGAGTCATAATGGCCTTTTTGTCTATTTTTAATGTTTTGCCCCTTAGCAACAAATCCATCCTTTATTGTTCTGTTTTGTGATATCAAAGTCAGACCCGTAAACATTCTTTTTTGCCAGGGGCGTGGTGTTAAAGCTGGCCAATAGAGGATGCTGAAGGGACCCTATGGAGGAAGGGGCTCCTTCTGTCCCATTCCAGAGTGCTCCCCTCTTCCTGCTGCTCCAGCTCTGATCAGTGTGCAGGGCACCCCGTGGTGTTTACCTCCCACTACTTTCGCTGACACCCCAGAGTTCTTTCAGCACCTTTGTTTACTTTCCAGGGAGTTCAATCAATTCAAGCTGGAGACCTTCCCAGAAAATCTTACCAGCACCACAAACAATTTCCCAAGAAATTCAGTAGAATTCCCAGGCAGTCTTAAAGGTGCCCCAGTAGGCAACTTGTCAGCAAGTTTCAGCAGCACTCTCAAAGGCAGCTTCCTGCAATATTTGTAGGCACTCCAGTGGGCAGTGACCTGCTTGCCAGCCTCAGTCTATGTCATCTCCACTTCCCTCTTAGCTGCGCAGTAGGTCACAGCCAATCCCCAGTGAGATCTGGATCTCTGTCTTGAGAATGTGTTGACCTCTTTTAAATTTCCTTCCCTAGAGTATGCTGCATCAACCCTAAGGTTAGTGTCTTCTTCCTATATATGCTTTTCTTGTATTTTTTAGTATTATCATTAACACTCTGCAGTTAATCCTCTGTTAATCTATACTAATAATAGAGGAATATGCAAATTGTCCAGGATGCCTTCACAGTAACGGTAACAA
>PVJC01013400.1:21990-38174 GCA_004026665.1 Murina feae | reverse complement strand
GGGGGGAAGGAGACATATGTACTATTATTTGTAATACCTTAAACAATAAAAGAAAAGAAAAAGAAAAACAGTGCCAGACTCAGGCTCTAATGTCAGAGTTATAACCCATACATGCATGCATGCATGCATTCATTCATTCCCTAAAACATAGCCTAGTGCTCAATAAAAGATGGTCCCCACCCCACTGGATAGAGCTCCCAACCTCACAGCTCATCCCCTTTCTCCCAGTCACCCTTACTCTTAGTCTCTCTTCCTTTCCCATCCATGGATGCAGCACTTCCTCTGCCAGGACCCTCAATGTTCTTTGGCCACCTTAGCTTCCCAGTTTCCATCTTTGGACAAAAAAACTTTTTTTTTACTTTTCGCATCTGGACTGTTAATTACAACCACAAGAAAAGACACAATGGGGTAATGACACCACTATACAAACTCATGGTTCTCCCTTAGTCGGGTATTTATTTATTTATTTATTTATTTATTTATTTATTTTTACTCTTTTCCTTAGGTTTTTAAACAGCTCTGTAGTCCTTCCCCTTATCAGTAAGTGGTCCCTGGCCCCATTCCCTATAGCAACTAATCTATTTTTTAAAATATGTTTTTATTGATTTCAGAGAGAGGAAGGGAGATGGAGTGGGAGATAGAATCACTGATCAGCTGCCTCCTGTATGTCCCCTACTGGGGATGGAGCCCTCAATCCAGGCCTGTACCCTGACCGGGAATCAAACCCTGATATCCTTGTTCATAGGTCAGTGCTCAACCATTGACCCACACTGGCCAAGGCCATAGCAACTAGTCTTATCAAGATTCCTACATAATTCCCACCACCTGAGTGCCCACTCTAGCTCCAGCCATCCCTTTACAGCCATGGCAGGTGGGGGCCGAGGCAGAGTCGGCCACCACGGCAGCAGGGACCGAAGCCCTTGCACAAGTTTTGTGCGTTGGGCCTGTAGTCTTTGGTAAATGTTAGATAATTTAAAAGCACCAGGAGAGCTCTGGTGAGTTTGGCTCAGTGGATAGAGCATCAGAAGGGCCATGGGTTCAGTTCCAATCAAGAGCATGTACCTCAGTTACAGGCTCAATCCCCAGCCCTGGTTGGGGCACATGTGGGAGGTGACGGATTAATGTACATCTCTCACATCTACGTTTCTGTCTCTCCCCTTCCCTTCCACTCTCTCTAAAAGTCAGTGGGAAAATGTTCTTAGGTGAGGAATAACAAAAATAAATAAATAAATAAAAGTACCAGGAGGGAAAGTCTAACTGGCCTAGCGAGGGACAGGTATCAACTCCTGGGGTTGGGTGGAGGGTCTTGAGGGACAGTCCCAGGAAGACCCACGTGCAGCAGGAGGGGAAGGAAGTAGCTCTTCAAGGAACATGGAAGGAACATGAAAGTGTTTACAGAGGAAGGGGAAATGCATGCGAGGCAGGCAAGTCTGCTATATGGTTCCTCAGTTCCCAGGACTGGAAAGGAAGATCGCCCACCTCCCATGTGCACCAGTCCAATGCTGGCTGGGGCCATCACCAGGAGGAAGCGGGAGGTAACTCTAATAGCATTCAAGCATCCGCCCTCCAACCAAACGTACAGCCAGAGCCGCCCATGACCCTCGAAAAATCTTGCTTCAGGCCAAAGCCAGTGTCAAAAGGTCTTTCTTCATCCAGTTACTTGTGCAGTTATTCATCCATCCTTCTCCTGCCATTAGCTACCTGTGATGAATTCCTGCGGCAGCCACAAGAATCACTCCTAATAAATTTCTAATGAACTCATTTGGTGTTAATGTGGTGTATAATTCCACAGGACACTCATTATAATTTAGCCTTATTAAGTCTCTAGTTATTGGGAACCACTATTGCTCTAAGCTCATAAGCAGGAGCAAAGTAATTATCCAGAGCAGGCAGCTAAATTATGGAAAGTGCCAGCCATTCAGAGATGGCCGGGAAGTGGCTGTTCCTATTTTTTCTCCTTGGAGTGTACAGAAAGGAACTGGCTGTGCAGTTCACTGACTTTATATCCTGTAATGTCAGGGCTGTGCAGGCTGCAGCCCTCGTGGTAGGATTTTAAAGGCCTCTCCAAAGGTGACCCTGCCCCCAAATGGTCTCCATTTGCCTGCTGCTTGGGTCTGAATTTCCACTATAGGGAAGTATTCCTTTGCACTGGAGACACTGTGGCAGTTAAAAGGTGACCTATACCACACCTCAGAGTTTACAGATAAGCAGTCACAGATAAGTTATCTCATCTGATCATCACAGCATCCCAATTATTGTCATTATATCTCTGACAGATAAGGAGATTGAGGTTCACAGAGGTGAAGTCAAAGGTTACTGGGTGCCAAGACTGGGAACAGAACCCATATTTCCTGGCCCCGGCCAGGTAGCTCAGTTGGTTAGAGAATCTTCCCCATAGCCAAGGTTGCAGGTTCGATCTCCGGTCAGGGCACATACCAGAAGCAACCAATGAATGCATAAATTAGTGGAACAACAAATCGATATTTCTCTCTCTCCCTTCACCTCTCTCTCTCTCAAAGCAGTAAATAAATAAAATTAATCTATGCCCTAGCCGGTTTGACTTAGTGGATAAAGCATCGGCCTGCAGACTGGAGGGTCCTGGGTTCGATTCTGGTCAAGGGCACATGCCTGGGTTGTGGGTTCAATCCACAGTAGGGAGTGTGCAGGAGGCAGCCAATCAATGGTTCTTTTTCATCATTGATGTCTCTATCTCTTTTTCCCTCTCCCTTCTTCTCTGAAATCAATAAAAATGTATTTAAAAAGCCCTAGCTGGTTTGGCTCAGTGGATAGAGGTTGGCCTGCGGACTGAAGGGTCCCAGGTTCAATTCCGACCAAGGGCACATGCCTGGGTTGCGGGCTTGATCCCCAGTAGGGGACGTGCTGGAGGCAGCCAAACAATGATTCTCATCATTGATGTTTCTCTCTCCCTCTCCTTTCCTTTCTGAAATCAATAAATATATTTAAAAATATATATCCCCATGATTCAAAAAAAGAAAAAAAATATATATATATTTAAAAAATAAAATTAATCTATGATCTTATCACTTCGATATAACTATTGTTTAACTGTTGAGATATATATATATATATATATATATATATATATCCTTCTAGACATTATTATATGCACATATAAAAATACATACAAAAATTTTATTTAAAATAGGGTCATACCATATGTGCTATTTTAGAAAATGTTTTTTATTAAACTTAGAAACATGAAATTGCTGAAAGGTGAATTTACATTGTCAGATGGTCAATAAAAGCTAATTGAACAAGAATATGCTTGATAACTCCTCTGGCTCAAGTAACCTCATACACCAGACAGAAAGGAAATTGGCTTATTGCTATCTTATCTCTTGTTTTTCAATTTTATTTAGGAGTTTAGTATGAGAAGACCAATGGAAGGAAGATGAAGTCTTAAGAGCAAAGTCTCATGGCCCTGACAGGATGAGGGACAGGCCCTGAGAGTTTAGAGGTAAGCCCAAAGCGCAGGTCCTCCCCGCCCCCATGGCCTTGCCCCCCTCCCCAGCCTCATTGTCTGTCTTCCTCAACCTCCATGGTGCAGACACATTATCATTGGTTCCCTTACACTCACTCTGCTTTCTGCACCTCCTTACTTGTACACATGATTTTCTCTCTACCTAGAATGCCCAGTGGTATAAATGATGAAAATTCACTTTCATGTAATGTCTAATTCAATAGTTTGCCTGTAAGGAAAACAAAAAGGACACCTTAAAGGGTAGAGTAGGTTTTGTGTCAATATGGAAGGAGGACATTTTCTTTCCCCTTTGAGGGCAGAAACAAACTTATCAGTCAGGAACTGACCTCCTGCCTCCTGGGCCCTGGTCTGGTCTGCAAGTCCCTCTTTCCCAACCCTCTGTAGAACTGGAATCCCAGAGGTGGAGAGGGAGCACTCAAGTTGACTAATTACATTGATCAAAAATGCCTTTAAGGGCCCGGCCAGCATGGCTCAGTGGTTGAGCATTGACTTATGAACCAGGAGGTCACAGTTCAATTACCGGCCAGGGCACATGCCCGGATTGTGGGCTTGATCCCCAATGTGGGGCATGCAAGAGGCAGTCAATCAATGACTCTCTTCACTGATGTTTCTCCATCCCTCTCTCTTCCTCTCTGAAAATGCATCCTTTAGGGCCTATCTTCTTCCCATCTTTCTACTCTGCTTAATTGTGTATCCTCATGGTCACAAAAATGGCTGCAGCATTTCCATATCCCACACTGAGACACTAACAGTACAGTGACAGATAAATACATCTTCACTTCTGGGGTGGCTTTCTAAGAGTAAGGAAGAAAGAAATCCATGGCAGCCATCTTTGGGAATGATCTATCACAACAGCAGTGTACATTGAACATGAGGGTGGGTGTATCTGAGTGTGTGCCTTTTGGTTTGTATATGTGTGTTAGGAGTGTGGGTATGTGTATGTGGTGGTGTGTGTGAGTGAGTTAGTTTACACATACATGGCTGTTTATGGGCATATATGCACATGCAAGTGGGCAAGTATGTGTGAAGGGATGAGCATATACCCATGAGGAGATGTGTGCAAATGTGTACAGATGAGACTGTCTACCTGAGCCAGGGTCTTGTGCACATGTACATGCATAGTGGAGAGAGTTGATGGAGTTGAGCTGCCCTTGCTGTGGCCTTCTTGTGTAGAGACTCAGAGTACAAACCCTGGCCAAGGTAACAATCTAATCTTTACTGGGACCTTGTTCTTGACAGGGAGACCTTGGGTTCCAAGCCAGGCAGAAGACTTACCCCTTATCATAACCCCATTAAGACCAATTGGCTGGCAGTGGAGGAAGAGACCCTCCACATACCTGCCCCCACCCCAGCCTGAAGCCTCAAACAACCAATGGGAAAGCTTAGCTGTTACACTCTCTCCCTCCATCAGCCCCATACCAGCCCCACCCAAAGGGCAGTAAACCTCAGAACAGGGTATCAGAGAGAAGAGGAAGTTCAAGGCTTCTAGGAGGGTGAGGCTTCCTGCCTCAGGAGGCCCTGAACCCTTCATTCACTGCAGCATTGCCAGTAAAGAAATTATGCTTGCAGCGACAGAAAGCAGGGAGAAAAGACATGGATGTGTTGTCACTGACAATTCTCTACAGAACTCCATTCAGTCCCACCATGAGCTCCAAAGCAAGGACTCCTGAGGATCCTTTTACAGATGAGGGAAAGGGTGTTGGGAGAGAGACAGAGACTTCCCTACAGTCATACTCCTTATAAAGAGCAGAGGTGGGCCCAGCCAGCGTGGCTCAGTGGCTGAGCATCAACCTATGAACCAGGAGATCACCGTTTCCTGGTCAGGGCACATTCGGGCTCAGTTCCCAGTGTGGGGCATGCAGGAGGCAACTGATCAATGATTCTCTCTCATCATTGATGTTTCTATCTCTCTCCCTCTCCCTTTCTGAAATCAATAAAAATACATATTAAAAGAAGAAAGAGCAGAGATGGGACCTAGCTGGTTTGGCTCAGTGGCTAGAGCATCAGCCCATGGATTCAGTTCTGGTCAAGGGCATGTATCCTGGCTGTAGGCTCAATCTCTAGCCCTGGTTGGGGCATGTGCAGGAGGCAACCAATCAATGTGTCTCTCTCATGACAATGTTTCTCTCTCGGTCTCTCCCCCTCCCTTCCACTCTTTCTAAAAGTCAATGGAAAAATATCCTTCAGTGAGGATTAGCAGCAACAACAAAAAAGAAGTGGTGGGATTTGAACTGCAGTCTGCCTGACTCTAGAGTCCACACAGTCCCTGTCACCAAACAGGAACACAGATGCAACCTATAATTTTGTCAAAGAAAAGCACAGTTCAGGGTCAATGGGAAGCCAAGATATTATGCTGGAATTACTTTTTCCACAGCCCATCAGATCATCTTTCCACATTGATTAAAGTCACTCAGGGGCTACTGATGGCTCTGAGGATGAAGTTCAAAGCCAAGCTCCTGATTGTGGTTCATAAAGCCCCAAATGGTGTGGTCGCTGCCCACCTCCCTTGTCTTTGCTTCAGTCACATGGTCCTTCTCTTCATCCCTTCAGAGTATTTATATATGTATATGCCCCTCTCTGCCTTAGGCCTTTGCACCTGCTCTTCCCTCTGCTTGGCCTGCTCTCAGCTTATTAGGATATGTTGCTTCCTCTCTTAAAGAAAGATTCATTTTGTTCTTTTGGGTTTAGGTCTGATAATAGTGGTTTGACGATATTTTTCTTTTTAAAGAATCGTTATCTTTCAGAGATTCCTACCAGAGTATTTATAGATAAAATAATAAGATATCTGGGATTTGTTTCAAAATAATTGGGTAGCTCCTGACCAGCGTGGCCCAGTGGTTAAGCATCCATCTGTGAACTAAGAGCTCTCAATTCGATTCCTGGTTAGGGCATATGCCCAGTAGTGGTCTCAAGCCCCAATGTGAAGCATGCAGGAGACAGTCCATCAGTGATTCTCTCTCATCATTGATCTCTCTCTCTCTCTCTCTCTCTCTCTCTCCCTTCATCTCCGAAATCAATGTAAATATATTTTTTAAAAAACAAGTTTGTTCAAAAAAGTAAAATAATAATTGAGTAGGGATGAAATGGGGGAGTAGATGGTGTAGAAATGAAACTGGGTAGCTGGGTGATAGGCACAAGGCTTCATTATAACATTCTCTCTTGTTTCCTATGTGTTTGAATTCTTCCATAAGAAATATTAAGAGATTATTTGAGAATTAATGGGAAAAACAGACACTTCCTCAGAAAAGCCTTTCCCACCCTGGAGGCTAGGTCAGGTTCACTTTGGGAATGGCAGTGATGTTATGTTGTTGGGTAGTGGTAGGTTCACAGTATCTGTCCCCTTGTCCACCCTCCCCCCACCATAGACAGCTGATGGCAGAGTCTCCATCTACCTAAATCCCTGCTTCTGTCGCAGAGCACATGTGGTGAACAAATATATCGCCCTAGTGCATCGCCCTTGCCAGTTTGGCTCAGTGGATAGAGTGTTGGCCTACACACCAAAGGGTCCCAGGTTCAATTTTGGTCAAGGGCCTTGGTTGCAGGCTCCTCCTCAGCCCGGCCCCAGCCACATGCAGGAAGCAATCAGTTGATGTGTTTCTTTCACATTGTTGTTTCTCTGTCTTTCCCTCTCTCTTCCATTCTCTGTAAAAAAGATCAATGGAAATACATCCTTAAGTGAGGATTAACAAAACACAGAAGAAGAAAGACAAAGGACCTAAAAGCAAATTCAGCATAAATTGTGAACAAGTATCTCATAGGAAAAAAGGGAAAAAAAAGAAAGACGAAAAGTGTATCAACGAGTAAATGAATGAAGAGTTCAGAGAAAGCTCACTGTGGGCTGATACAGAGATATCACAGACAACCACACCCAGCACAACCCACCTCTGATTTCCAGCCCAGATGTGGACCTTGGAGCGCCCTCTGGTGGCAAATTCTGCCACCTGGCCTGGGGAGGCGTGGGAAGGGCTGGGCCCAGGGGAGGCAGGGCTGTCCCCTTCCTCCATTATCATCTCTAGGGCCAGCCACTTTTCCCAGGAGTCTCCTGCCTTGGAGGGAATCCAGCTTAATAATAATAACAATGAGGTACTCACAAAGAGTCACAAAGAGACTGTTGAAAGGAGGAAACGGGCTCTTGAAACCGTTGTCTATCGTTTGAGTCACAGAAAAGATGTAAAAAATCCTAAAAGTGTCTTCCCCACTGTGGCCTCGGGACATCCTTGCATTTGCCCCAGATGACCTTGCACCATGTCCATGTCAGCCCCTTACTCCCCGTCACCATGGCCTCTTCCTGTGAGCCTCGCCATAGCACAGTATGGAAAGGGCTATGGAGACCATCTAATCATTCTCTATTCAAGAAATAATTATTGAGGGCCTACTATGCTACTATGTGCCAGACACATGGACCCTGGGGATGTGGAAATGAATAACATACAAGTTCCCTGACTTCTAGGAATTGAGACTCCAGGTAAGGAGAGACAAACAACAAGGAAACAAGGTTGTTCAGATGGTCAAAAGTACACAACGGGATGAAGTACCAGTGTTTGAGGAAGTAATTTTCAGATTGGATGGGGAGAGAAGTCCTATCTGATAAAGGAACATCTGTATAGACACCTTAATGCGGTAGACACAGACAGGCCTGGGGATAGCGGACAGAGGAATTTCGGGTAAAATTTGGGGGCTGGGGACCACATACGCTGTTTGAAGGCCATGCCAAGGGTTTAGATTTGATCATGAGAGCCAGGGAAGCCATTGGGAGGGCTTTGAGCGTGAAGATGACATGATCTGATTTGCATTTTTATTTATTTATGTGGGGTTTTTTGTAATTGATTCTAGAAAGGGAAAGAGAGAAACATCACCAATATGACATCAATTGTTTGCCTTTGCCCTAGCTGGTTTGGCTCAGTGGATAGAGCTTTGGCCTGTGGACTGGTCAAGGGCATATGACTGGGTTACAGGCTTAACCCCCAGTAGGGGGCGTGCAGGAGGCAGCCAATCAATGATTCTCTCTCATCATTGATGTTTCTACCTCCTTCTCCTTTTCTCTCTGAAATGAATAAAAAATATATATATTTTAAAAAACCTTCTGCACTTGCCCAGTTGTGAATTTAACCTACAACCTGGTATGTACCCTGACCAGGAATTGAACCCACAATCCTACTTAGCCACACGGGTCAGGGATGATTTGTGTTTTTAATATGCCTCTGCTTTGTAGACAATAAAGGATAGGAAGAATGAGGGTGTAAGCAGGGAAGCTAGGCAGATGGTGACTCCTGGTGTCCACATACAAAGAGATGGTGATTGACCCAGGGTGGGGATAAGGAGTCAC
The DNA here is from genome assembly GCA_004026665.1 of Murina feae. Lineage (NCBI taxonomy): Eukaryota > Metazoa > Chordata > Mammalia > Chiroptera > Vespertilionidae > Murina > Murina feae. The sequence goes on along the minus strand of PVJC01013400.1, from coordinate 29,346 downwards.
GTTCTGATGCATCTTAGAGGCCTGAGGGACAGCATCTGTGCGTGAATTATCTGGGAGGGAATGGGGAGAGCAAGACCATGCTCGGGGTGGGCCCACTGATCGCTTAGAGGAGGGACAAAAGACCCTAGACTCCATTGCCAGAGGCCCCAAGGGTGAATCTAGGGTGTGTAAGAGACCTGGGGGCTCTAGGTGCTTTCAGCCTTGTGCAGGTCTCTTCTTTCCTCATCCATCTGTAGTGTCTCTCTCTGTCTCTCTCTCTCATTCTCCTCTCTCCCTCTCTTTTTAAAAAAAAATATATACTAGTATATGTTTTTATTGAATTCAGCGAGGAAGGGAGAGGGAGAGAAACATCGATGATGAGAGAGAATCATTGATCAGCTGCCTCTTTCACACCCCCTACTGGGGATCGAGCCCACAACCCGGGCATGCTCCCTGACCAGGAATTGAACTATGCCCTCCTTGATCATATGTCAGCACTCAGCCAATGGAGCCACACCGGCCTGGTCCCTCTCGCTATTATTTTCTCTCTCGTCCTTACCTCTCTGGCTCCTTCCCCATTCCCTACACCCAACACAGTTTTCTGCAGCCTTATCACAAGGAGGCCTCCAGCAGAGACAGAGGGTCTCCAGGCACAGAGCAAGAGGCCCTGACTGCAGAGTCTGTCCTCCTCTTCCCGTTGGTCCTGCAGGAGCCAAGCCCCTATCCCGCCTCCCAGACCTGTGGTTCTCAACTGGATGTGACTTTGTCTCCTTGTGGCATTTGGCAATATCTGGAGATGTTTTTGATTGTCATAACTGGGGAGGGAGTGTGAGTGGAGACCAGGGATGCTGCTTTAACACCCCAGGAGACACAGGGTGGCCCACAACAAAGAGTGATCTGGTCCCAGGGGTCAAGTAGTGCTGTGGTTGAGACCCTGCTTGGGCTCTGCCGTCAGAGCGGGAGGGGCCTGTCCTCTTCCTTGTGGTCCCGCTGTCATCACTGCCATTATCAGGCGGGAATTATGTGATTGCACTGTACCTGCATCAGCTCCTCAGTCTTCCCAGCCACCCAGGGAGGGAGGGAGTATTACCCTTGCAATGAGAGGTGGAGCTGGGATTCAGACTCACAATGCCTGCACCTTCACCACTTCCTCTCTAGTGAAGGCATTTCATAAGGTGTGACCTTGTTGTGAGCAATGGGACATTTTATTTCAAATGAAGTCTTCCTGGGAAGTCCACTGTGTAGGAGATGAAGTAGGACTTGCTAAGGTCAAAGCAGGGTGGATGTGTACCCACTGCTACTCCCATCTAAAACCCCACCCCGACTCCCATCCTCCTATTTCCCAGGAGTAGGGCTGCCCAGGTTGTGACTGCAAAACTGCAGGGGAGGCCTGACCCCCTAGAGATACTGACAGGGCTAAAGGCAGAGTACCATGAAGGCAGGGCAACAAAAAGGTTTCCTCCAGGGCAGAAATGTGCAGGGCTTAGCAGACAGGTACCAAGATTAATGAATGAGATCTGGAGTGGGAAGGGGGTGTGGGAGTGGCTGTGAATGCCTTCCCTGTCCTAAGATTTGGGAAATAGGAAATTGGATTTGACTGGGAGATATCTTGTCCTTCCCGCTCTTTGCAACTCACTAATGACTCAAAAATGGAGCTGTCAGCCTCCATTGAAAACTAGACTTGAGGTTCCGTACATGCCAGTCTCCAAGAGAGCCTCCAGGAGTTAGGGAACCAGCTGTGCCTCTTGCCCTGCACCCCGTCAAGGTTCCCTTCTGGGTCCTCCTTTTCTTCACCTTAACCTAATATTACCTGGATTCATATGTTTGGGAAGAGAAGGGCTATAGTTGATATAATCTTAACAACACTCTTGGGGAAGGTTTGGAGCTAGAACTGGCAGAAGGAACCAGATTGGGGATGTCTCTTCTTCAGGTCCACCCTGAAAGTTGGGTCACCCCCTCCCCACCCCGCTTCCTCAAGCCTGGAGGACCTGCAGAGACCCTGTAATGGTCTGTAATGGGAGACACCGGTACTGTCTTGTCTTTCAGCAGGGGGTTCCCCAGATGCCCAGGAGCCTGGGAGTCTTCATTTGGGGATGAATCATCCTGGCCCACATCCCCTCTGCCTTCACCCCATCATGGCCTCTGCCCCAATCCAGCTACAGAGAAGGACACTAATGCCAGAGCTGCCGCCTTCCTTTCCAGCAGGGAGTGGTCACCAGGGCTCCAGAGGCCTGGAAATTCAGCTTCAGGGATCCCTTGGGGCATGTACCACCCAGAGGAGGGTGGGAAGCATCAGTGTGTGTACTTCTGTGCCTCCGGAAATGTGCACCATCATAGACCTATTAAAGAAAACAAAGACAGAATCAGTTTGGGGCTTAGCACTAGAGCCCCTAGAGGAGGAGGAGGAGGCCTCGCCAGCTGCAAACACAAAGAATGGGCTGTGACCATACAGGGAGCTCTGGTCTGGGCCTCCGAAAGTTGAAATTCTGCTTCCCAGGAAAGCCTCTGCCCGTGTGTTTGTTCACAGAGAAGACGTATTCCTTGAGCTCTTACTTGGTGCCAAGCACAGATCAGATCAAGGTCTTTGCTTCCCTGGAACAAACAGCTGTATGGGGTGAGGGAGTGGGGGAGGTGAACGCCTAGACAGGGAAACTGGTTGACAGTGCAAAGTGATACGTGCCAGGCTTGGAATCCACTAAAGAGATGCTATGAAGGTGGGACATGAGGATCAGGGAAGGCCTCCTAGAGGAAGGGATGTAGAAACTGGGGTCTGAAGAATGAGTCACAGCCAGGGAGGGCTGAGGGTGCAGCGAGGACAGTGTTCCAGGCAGAGGGAGTCCCTGGTGAGCGGAGGTTTCTTACAGGATTCAGGACCCGCGAGGCATTTTCTCCAGCTACTTTTGCACCCAGGCAGCTCCAGCAGAGCCAGGCACATCTGCCTCCTTTGGCCTTACTGTGTGTGCTCATGTCTCTGCCTGCGGGGCCAGTGAGTCGCTCGGCCCAGGAACATGCTTCTGTGGCTGTCCCGCTGGCCGGCTCAGGGCCAGCGACAGGGTAGGGCTCCATGTTTTGTTGCAAGTTCATGATCTCCCACAGAAAGGACAGAGATCCAGGCACAAGGACTCATTCGCTCATCAGATATTTGTTGAGCACCTACTGTGTCAGATGTGGCTGAGCACTGGGGATTGAGGGGAGAGCAAGCTAACAAGGTTCCTGCTGGGGTGGAGCTGACATTCCACTGGGGGAGACACTGTGGGCGGGATATCAGATTGGATGACAGCTGGAAAGAGAAGGAAACGGGGCTTCTGCTAAGAGGGTGGGAGGAGGTAGGGGTGGCCCGGGAGCCTGCTAGGGATGTGTCCCTGGGGCCTGCAGGAAGTGCAGAAGGTTAGACAAGGGCAGGAGACAGGACACCCTGTAGAAATGGAGGAACAGAAAGAAAGCCACTGAGGCTGGAGGGCCGGGAATGAGGGCATGGGGGCAGGGGAGGTTGGGGAGTAGAGACAGGGGAGAGAGGTGAGCCTGATGGCACAGAACCCTGTGGGCAAGGGAAGGTTTTGAATATTTTTTTTTCTGAGTCAACTAGGAAACCTTCTAAGCAAGGGTGTGACAGGGACCCATCTGCACTTCTAAAAAATCATTGTGCCCTAGACAGTTTTGCCTAATGGATAGAGCGTCAGCCTACAGACTGAAGGGTTCCTGGCCAAGAGCATATGCCTGGGTTGCAGGCTAGATCCCCAGTAGGAGGCATGCAGGAGGCAGCTAATCAATGATTATCTCTCATCATTGATGCTTCTATTTCTCCCTCTTCCTTCCTCTCTGAAATCAATAAAGAAATATATTTAAAAATAATAATAAAAAAATAAGAAATCATGGTAGCTCCAAACAAAGAGTGCTATGGCTCTCCTCCTTTCCCTGTATGGATAGATTCAGGTTATATTTTCAAGGATTTTTCAAAACAACCTGCCAGTACATTGGACATGGGTTCAAGGGATGGAAGAGTCCTGGAAGGTTAGTTACTCTGTTTCCTCATCTGCAAAATACTGACAGAAGTCAGAATGATTATAGGGTGAGTCAGACCACAGATGAAGCTACTGTATCAATGGAATGACATTATTCTTCGTGTTGTAGCTGTGTGCATCCCCAGCAGAAGTGTGTGTGTGTGTGTGTGTGTGTGTGTGTGTGTGTGTCCAGGGTGGGGGTAAGGCTGAAACATGGCACCATCTCCTCTTCCACTCAATCCTTTCTAAGTAACATTTGTGTTGCTATATCTCTCCTTTACCCTCCAAACCAGCCCTGCATATTGAAGAGGGAGGAAAAGGTCCTTGGGTTTTTAAATCAACTTTTTTTTCTTTGTTTTTATTAATCCTCACCAGAGGATATTTTTCCATTGATTTTTAGAGAGAATAGAAGGGAGAAGGAGAGAGAGAGAGAGAGAGAGAGAGAGAGAAACATGGGTGTGAGAGACACATCAATTGGTTGCCCACCACACAAGCCCCGATAAGGGCCAGGGATTGAGCCTGCAACCGAGGTATATGCCCTTGCCTGGAACTGAACCAGAGAGCCTTCAGTCCATGGGCCAGTGCTCTATCCACTGAGCCAAACCAGCTAAAGCACCTCTTTTTCCAAATAACTTCTACCAGCCACTGGCAAAGAACCATCCATTCTTATAGTCATTCAGCTAACCTTTACTAAGCATCCCCATGTGCCTGGTACTTTGTTAAGTGCTTTATACATTATGGTATATCCATCAACTCTTTACAAGAAATCTATGCAATGATGTTATTATTTATTTTCCAGATCAGGAAACTGAGGCACAGGGTAAAAAGGTCTGCAGTCTGTTTTCTGCAGAGCTTTAAGACCAGTAAGGCCTAAAATCCAAGCCAGTAAGTCCAGCCACACTCTGGACAGAACCCCCTGGATGCCCCTTAGATATCTTATACTCAACAGCTCGAGGGAATTTGTCTCTTCCTCGGACTTCTCTTCTCTGCCTCCTCATTCCCCCAACCCCCATCTGGCCATTTGTCTGGTCATTCCTGCCCTCTCATTTGCAGATCTAATCAATCACCAAAGCCCTCCTTATGTTTGGAAACTCCACCAAGCCAGACCACCCCCCCACACACACCCCGGCATTTACCCCTACCCCACTTGCATCCTTCCTGCAGTGGCTCTCCACCATCCTATATCAGGGATAAAGTCCATACTCCAACCACTTCTGGAACCTCTGCTTCTCTCCATGGGTTGCTGGTGTTGGGGTTCAGAGCTCTTCACCCCACGATGTTCTTCTGTGGTATGTGGATTGTTTTGAGCTAAGGGTAATTTTAGCTTCAGGCTCAAGAGAAACGTTTGCCCCTCCCTTTAACTACCTAGAAGAATTTGAATTAGAGGCCTTGCCCATAATAAGAAATTACCAGGGATAACATTTTGACCCACCTCTATGGAAAGGCAAACTTCTGTTGACTGATTATCTGCTCTTTTTATCATTCCGTAGTGGCTCTTTGAAGCCTCCACAGCACCTTACCTCATCCCTAGCTCAGGATGTTATGTACCCATGTTCTCTTTCTATCTCTGAACTTCACCTGCATGATTGTCTCTGAGCCCTGTGTATGCAGGCTTCCCATACGTATGTGTGTATTAAATTTGGTTATTTTCTCTTGCAAATCTGCCATGTGGCTATTTGATGATTAGACCAACCAAAAGAACCTTGAGGATGGAGGAAAGTTTGCTCCTGGTTATAACAGCATCACTATGTGAAGGACTCTGTAGGAAGTTTTTATCAAATAGTGGTTCTATCTCTTTTTGCTGTTCAGTAGGATGGCAGGATGACAAAGATGAGGATTTGGTGATCAGGCTGCCAGGGTCCAAATCTTGGCTGTTCTGTGTTACTGGTATGATGGGGCAAATTACTCAACTGCTCTGAATCTCAGTTTCGTCGTGTAAATTGGGGGTATAATACCTACCTCCCAGGGTTGCCTTGAGAATAAAATAATGCATTGCAAGCAATACTGTAGCAGATCGTCAGAACTATCTGATGCAATTTGGGCTCACTGTAGCAAGAAAGGCCCACCTATTCTGGTGCTCTCTCCTCTGAGACAAGCTGTTATATAGACTTCACAGTGTAAAATAATAAATAAATAACAAATAGGATAATGCATGTACAGCAGTTAGCAGTACCCCAGTAATGGTTGGCTGTATTTCTAGCCATGGTTCCTGTAACACACTTAAGTCCTGTAAAGTGGTATGATGGGCAGGAACCCTGGATTCTCTGTGAGTGACTCAGACACAAATTCCTTTTCTCTGCTGTTCATTTGTCACATCTGCACAAAAGGTCAGTTCAAGCTCCACTGAGCTTCCAGTCACCCCGATTCTGAGTCCTGCCTGGTCTTTGTCATCCCTGACCTACCTGACACCTTTTCTAAGGAAGCCCATTTTCCAAGGAAAGAGGCAAGACTCCTTTTCTGTCTCCAGCTCTGCTCCCTGGGGCCTCATCAAAGCTGATTGACTTTGTGACTCATCCCTTCCGGGGTCCCTGTGCTTCCTGCTTCTGGTGGGTGCTAATGGGTTAATCAGACACACTAATGGAACTGACAGGAACTCAGCATTAGCTCCCTAATGGGTCTCCCATCTGCCCCCCCACCCCCACCCCCGTAACTCGATGCCTTCACCCTAGTAAAAGGCACTCAGGGATTTCCTGTCAGCTCTAGTCTGCTGGCTCCTGACATCTTCAAAGGCAGAGGCTGGAGAGGGAAGGTGGAGAGGGGCCCTGAGCCAGCAGGCAGGACATCAGGCTCCCACCCCAGCTCTGCCGCTGACTTGCTGTGTGCGCTTGCACAAATCCATTTTTCTCTGGGCCCCCGTTTCCTCATTTGTAACATGTATCATCTAAGTACTTACATGTATTATCTGACTGAATCTCACAGAGGCAACCCTGAGAGAGAAGCAGCAGTTTAGAGAAGTGATGTGACCTGCCCAAAGTCACCCAGCTAGAAAGGCACAGAAGCCTGGATTCAAACCCGCCCTCCGCCCTCCCCCCAGACCACCTAGCAATTATAACCAAGTGCTGATCCCCACAGTAATCCCTCATTTTGCATGAACGAATGAATGGATGAGTGAATGGGCAGATTATACATACCTGGACTGAAAGGCATGGCTGAGTGACAGTCCCAGCTTTAAAAAGTTTCCCATCTTTTACCATCCTCACCTCCTTGTTTGTGTGTCTCGAAGTGGGAAAGGGCAGGAGCATTCTCATTGTGTGCCAGGTGCTGTACCAATGGCCCATGTGGCTATCTGCTTTGCCCAGGTGGTGGAGGGGGGCTGTGAGCAGTGGGGTGACCCCAGGGAGCCTCTTGGTAGTTGTAGGCTCTCCGCACCCCCCCC
>PVJC01013400.1:0-21890 GCA_004026665.1 Murina feae | reverse complement strand
TTGGATCAATGCCCCCTCCACATAAGGAGGGTCGATTAGAGGAGGAGGCAGGGGCAGGGTTCCCATTGGAGAAGCAGTGGGGTGAGGAGGAGAGGTGGAGACAATGGCTGGTGTGGGCCTGCCGTTTTCCCGTTGCAACGGAAATTCAATGCTCCCCCCACCCTCCCCGTGCCCTGGCTGCTCCCACAGCCCCAGGGAACACCCTGACAGCTCTGGGGAGGCCAACAGCTTATGGCAGCTGATTCATCACAAGCTCACCGCCCTCCTGCAGTGCTCAGCCTGACTTCCCAGCACCCCCTGCCTCTCTACCACTGTTGGCAGGGTGGGGAGCAGGAGTGGACGGGGCATCTGTCTTCACACTCCCTCTCCTTTCTTAGATCTGAGCCTCTTGGGATTGGAATGTGAGTTGTCTCCCCAGAGAGGTTCTACTACTGGAAGTCGAGATGTCTGAGCCAAAGCCTCCTTAGAGATCTTCTAATCCAGAGAGGCAAATTGGCTGCTTTTGTTTTGCTTTTCAGTCTGAAAAGAAAAGAAGAAAAGATGGCTTCTCGGCCTTTTGGCTAAGATCAAGTGTAGGAAAAAAAAAAAGATAGAGAAGAATTAGTTGCCAGCATCAGAACAAGAATAGATTGCACATAAAAATCTGTTTTTGGCTTCCCTTTAAAAATGCAAAGATTTGATAATTCTGAGCTGGCTTTCCCAGAGCTGAGTTGAGGCTGCTCCAGACAGAGCCCACCACACTCACTTCAGCCCTCCATGTTACTGCACAGGCTTTGAGTTTTCCACCTTCCTTGTTCTGAACCCCTCACAAGGGAAACTGTGGCCCACAGTGGGCAAGGAATGAGAACCAGGCGCGACAGCCTGGGACTGAGAGAACCTCCTGGTTTCATACCCCAGGGCTGCCTCTTAAGAGGTACATGATGTAGGATAAGTAACCAAAGAACACCTCAGAGCTTTGGTTTTCTCATCTATGAAATGGACATGATGGCCATGCAGCTAGTGAGGAATAAAGTACATACTGCACATTACACATTTTGCACATTACACATCAAGGAAGATACTCTTAATTTTGGCTAGGTAATACATGTGATAGCCCTAACTGGTTTGGCTCAGTGGATAAAGCGTCAGCCTGCAGACTCAAGGGTCCCGGGTTCGATTCCGGTCAAAGGCATGTACCCAGGTTGTGGGCACATCCCCAGTGGGGAGTGTGCAGGAGACAGCTGATCGATGTTTCTCTCTCATCGATGTTTCTAGCTCTCTATTCCTTTCTCTTACTCTCTGTGAAAAATGAATAAAATATATTTTTTTAAAAAACACATGTGATAATATTCTCACACACACACACACACACACACACACACACACACACACACACACAGAGCTACCCCAAAACTTAATGGCTGAAAACAACAATGTGTTATTGTCTCTTGCAGTTTTGTATGTTGACTTTGTTCACACAGGTGGTTCTAACCTGGGGCACCTGGTGTTGTGGTCATTTGCATGAAGGTACAGTCATTTGCATGCTTGACTGGGGCTGAAATTCCACGATGGCTTGCTCACTCATGTGGCTGCCTAGGACATTAGCTGTCAGCTGGAGCTCAGGTGGGACTGGGGACCACAGAGCCTACACAGGCCACTTGGTGTGGCTTCGGCTTCATGCTCACTGTGGGGGCTGGGGGCTGAGAGAGACTGTCCCAGAGCAAGCAATCCAAGAAGCATGATGTAATTGCATGAACTTTTATGGCTTAGCCTTAAAGGTCATATAATGTCACTTGCACCATTCTTTATTGCTCTAAGCAGATGCAGACCCCCTCAGATCAAACAGGAGGGAACATAGACCCACCTCTCAAAGAACTTGGGGCCATGTTTTAAAACCACTGCAACACATATGTAAACTCAAAATAAGTCTCCTTTCCACCCCATTTCCCTGAGGCTGAATTACCCTTCTGGCAGCAGCCACTACTGACCAATTTCCTGTGTATCTTCCCAGAGGGAAGTCCACACATACAAGGGGTGAAAGTTTTACATATACAGATATTCCCTACCCTCTGCTCAGGTTCTCCCCACACTATTCCAACCTAGCGTCCACACATACAAGGGGTGAAAGTTTTACATATACAGATATTCCCTACCCTCTGCTCAGGTTCTCCCCACACTATTCCAACCTAGCAACAAAGTGATAGCCTCTGGGATGAACTGTGTACCTATGAACTCTTCTTATTCGCTCTCTGAAATTAAATGCAGGAATCAGAGATTCCAATAAGGGTGGCATCCCTTGCTTTCTGAGCCCTTACTATTGAAACTCAAACCAAACAGATTTGGATAGCAAGAGATGCTTGTCTAATATACATAAAACACCTCTTCCTCCCTACCCACCCCCAAATGTGAGCATACTGGACACACTGTTCTGTTTCTTGCATTTTTTCACTGAATTAATCTTGAAAATCAGCCTGTTTCAGCTCATACAGATGGGTCTCACTCCCTGTAAGAGCACAGAGCATTCCATTGTTCCAATACACCATAATTTGTTTAGTCAAATCACCTCCTATTGCCTACTTGTTTTTTTCCAGTCTTCTGCTAATTGCAATGCAACTGCAGTGAGTAGCCTGTCTGGAAGTCTTCATGCACTTGTGTAAGATTATCTGTGTGATAAATTCCGAGAGGCAGAGTTCTGGATCAAAGGGAAGGGTTCCCGGCCTGATCCGTTTGGCTCATGGATAGAGCGTTGGCCTGCGGACTCAAGTGCCCCGGGTTCGATTCGGGTCAAGGGCATGTACCTTGGTTGCGGGCACATCCCCAGTGGGGGGTGTGCGGAAAGCAGCTGATCGATGTTTCGCTCTCATCGATGTTTCTAGCTCTCTATATCTCTCCCTTCCTTTCTGTAAAAAAATCAATAAAATATATGTTTTTTTTAATAAAAGGGAAGGGTTCCCAAAACCGTTTCTGTGACATCCTGGCAGGACAGGCTGACTCCACATCTTCTCTTGTGCTCTAGCCCCTGCACATGCTGTCACCTGTGGGATCCTGCCTGTTTCCAGAGCAGCAGGTGGCAGTTGCTTTCCAGTTACTCTCCGATGTCACATAGGGTTCTGCAGGGGAGAGGAGATGGAGGATTCCGCAGGGACAGAGATGATTGCCTTTGCAAAAGGAGCTGGGGGGGAAGGGGGGCAGGGTGCACCTCATCCCACTTAATGGCCTTCTGATTTTTAGCAGCAGCTGCATCAGTTTCTCTCAGACCCTAGAGCAGTTGCTGAGGAACTTCAGGCTGCTCCCACTCACTTTAAAGGAAAAAAAAAAAAAAAAGAGCTTGCTTCTTGTGGCAGGTCAGCACCAAGCTGTGCTGAGCTGTCTGTAGAAGCTTCCAGATGCCCAAAGGCTAAGAGGAAGAGGCACCATCAGGAGCCCCCGTTGCCCTTCCCTGCTTTTCAAGTATCACAGGATGCCCATAACCACACTCCTGTGCTGGATACACATTGAATTGAACCAGGAATAAGGGAGCTAAATTATGGGCTTGCATTATATGCCTTCCATTGCTGTTTATAGCACAGTTGCCCCTGTGTGCCCTGCTTTTTGATGAGGAAGCTGTATAACACAATGAGTATGCTGGTCATTTACTGTTTGCCTTTAGATCCATTCCCTGACCTTCCCCTGCTGGGTTCAACATTGAGGGGACTGAACTACATTTCCCAGACTCCCCCACCCACTGGCTTCCTATTAAGTTTGGCCAATGGGAGGTACGGCAGATTAGAGACAGGGTGGGGAGAAGACAGGATGTAGTCCTCCCACCCCACCCCACCCCACACATCAACAATCCTGCAGTCTCTGGCAATGATTCTGGAGGATGCCTTCTTCCTCCAGTGTCCCAGTTCTCAGCAGATAGATGTGGCTTTTAGTCTGCAGTGACTCCAACCCGGTTCCTTTGTCCCTTCAGCCCTGGGGAAATAGTGTTTTTCTACAGTTGTTAATCTCTACCCCTACCCCTTGCTTGGTTTTCATCTCTTCTAAGTCTCTCTCCAGCTAGTTGCCCATATTAAATTCCTTCTCTTGAACTCTCTGGTGTAGGTTTTGAGGTCCTGCCTGGACCATACCGATGTGGGTGAGAGTGTCGGATGCCTGGATGCAAGTCCTAGTACTACCACTTACTATTGTAAGACCCTGGGCAAGTTATTAACCTCTCTGCACCCCAGTTACTCCATCCGTAAAGTGGGACTAACAACACCTACCTCCTTGGTGTATTGAGAAGGTTAATTGAACTAATAGTTTGTGAAGTGTTTAGAACAATGCCTGGGACATATTAAGCATAATATTAATATTAGGTTTATTTTTTTTCCATTTAATTTTTGCAGCTTCTCTGAGAAACAGGATCTGTTAGTATCCTGGTTTTAGAGACAAGAAAACAGAAGCCCAGAAACATAAAGTGACTGAAGTCACTCAGCTCTAGTGACAGGATTCAGACTTGGTTAGGGACTCCAGTTCATGTCCGCTCTGCCCTGCAGCCAATCCAAATCACATTCAGTGGGACAGGCTGGACCTCAGTGGGGCTACTGCAGCTTCCATGCTAGCTGCTGGGAACTAAATGGTTTGGCTTGCTTATTACCATATCCCTTACCCCCATCCAGCCCATTCTTGCAAATGGGAAGTCAAGGCAGCTAGCAGGCTGCTCTCCAGGTTAGAACGAACAGGATAAGAATGTTTTCTGGGAGGGAGAGGAGTGGTTGGGGAAGGAGCATGAGTCCATTTTCACCCTGTTCGTTGGAATAATAATCCATTGAGCTCCTCCTCTGGTGGCAGACACTGTGCTCAGAGCTTTATAAGCCAAATGACTTCAGGTTCTTATAGCTGCCTATGAAAGAAGCCTGACTAATTGGTTTAAGAAACATGCTAATGACACCCTAGCCTGTTTTGGCTCAGTGGACAGAGAGTCAGCCTGCTGACTGAAGGGCCCTGGGTTTGATTCTGGTCAAGGCACATGCCCGGGTTATGGGCTCGATCCCCAGTGCAGGGCGTTGCAGGAGGCAGCCGATAGATGATTCTCTCTCATCATTGATGTTTCTTTCTCTCTCTCCCTCTCCCTTACTCTCTGAAATCAATAAAAATATTTTTTTAAAAAAAGAAACATGCTAATGAATTGGGTAATGGAACTGGGAAGTCTAGGAGTGGATTTGGCTTCCAGCAATGCATGATGATAACTATATCATCATCCCCACCACCACCATCACCACCATCATCTTGGTTCTATTTTCCTGTGAGAAATGACTTCATCCACTGATAGATGGGCTCTCTCTTTTCCGGCTTAGTAACTCCAGGAAGGAGAGATCCTTTCCCAAGGTAGGCTCTGTTTGGCCTGCAGGAGTCTTGAGCTCATTCTAGAGACCAATTGCTGTTGCCAAGAGGGGGGATATCATGATTGTCTGGGCATGGTCAGTGTCCCACCCCTGTGGCAGAGGCCCGGACTCTATGACTAAAAGTCTCAAAAGAATCATAGAATGGTGTGGTCAAAGAAAGGAGTGGTATGAAGACAATACAAAAAGAAAGACTATAAGAATGAATTCATGACTCTGTCACCATACATGCATCACTTTGTTTAATTGGTACTATTGTTGGCCTCATTTTGCAGAGTAGACAAATGGAGAGGTTGAATAAGAAGGTCACACTTGCCATGGCCAGTGATCTCAATGGTTAGTGTCGGCTCACACACCAAAGGGTTGTGGGTTTGATTCCAAGTCAAGGGCACGTACCTGAGTTGCAGGTTGGATCCCTAGCCCCAGTCAGGGCACATGTGGGAGGCAATCAGTCTTTGTGTCTCTATCATATCGATTTTTCTCTTTCCCTCTCTCCCCACTTCCTTCCCTCCCTTCCACTGGAAATCAATGGAAAAAATATCCTCTGGTGAGAATTAACAACAACAACAACACAAGGAAGAAGGTCACATTTAATGGCCCAGTCAGGATTAGGACCCAGGATTGCCCAACTCTAAAAACCCCTACTTTTATCCATGGTAGTGCCTGTCCTCACAGCCCTGCAGAGCTCAGGGACACACATGGGAAATGGGGGAATCAAGGAGGAATCAGGAGTGGGAGAGATGATGGAAGATTTTGCCCTAGGCCCTGCCTTCACTGGCTTATCGTCATTTCCAATAGGAAGGTCCACAGTTTCTCTGCGAGCAGGGAGCTCACCAATATATTGTGCACAACAGCTCTGTTATACCCCTTTAGCTCAGGGCCTGAGCCGAGGATCCTCCAGCTCATTTTCTCTTCAGTGGGCATGAGTCAGGCTTTTCCTGGCCTCAGATTCAGAGCTGAGCTGCATTGCTTGCTATCTGTGTTTTTTGTACACAAAAGAAGTGGCTCTTTTCAAAGCCAGTTTGTCAAACGTAGCCAGCCACCCAGTTCCCTGATGGGAGGCCCTGCACCTCCCCCCAGCCTGCTCCTCTGACAGGCCACAGCCTCTCCCACCTGGCATTTGTCTCTCCTACTGCTCCTTATTCCTGTGTGGAAAGCATTTCCTCTACCCTCTGCCCAGCTGGCTCCTTGTCCTGTGGAATCCAGCTCAGGGATCAGTTCATTCAGAAAGCTTCTATGACATATCTCTCTCCCCTGGTCTAGAGGCCCCTTTTCTAAGAGCACTAATCACATTCTGGTAAAATTCTTTTCACTCCTCTCTTTGAGGATAAGAACTTCATTTCTGAACACAGTTGGTGCTGCATAAATGTGCATGGAATTAACAAATGAATACATAAAGGGACATTCCCTTTTGTAGGCTAAAGCACTGACCAGGGCTGCCTAGGGTGTATTGGGGATGCAGGCAGGGCAGGATTATAGCCAGGATTCTTGAGGCTACATAGGCAAATTCCTCTGATTTCAGACAGAGGCCCAGCTCATTGCTGACTTCTCTACACCCTATAAAAAGTAAAGTAGAATTTACTTCTTAGGTAAATTATACAGTAAGTCATAGACTTGTGTGGAATATTGGAGTCATGGAAGCTGATGTGGGGGGGGGGCATTTCTGCTTAATAACTGATGTTGGGGAGGAAAAGCCTTTCCTCTACTCTATTAGGTTCTGTTAATTGAGGGCCTGCAGATTAAACTAGCAATGGATGGATTGGCAAGAAAAAAGATTTAATTACATACATACAGGAGCTTACAGAAAAATGTGACTTAGTAAGGTGGTTAGAATTGAGGGTTTATATACTATCTTAAAAGGGAAAGGGGAGGAGGGAGAAGGACGTTTAAAGGAAAACATGACTTTTATGAAAGCTAATTGGGCCCTTAGGAGAATAGATGGGAGATACAATAGTTTTATGATAATGTCTGTTCAGGCTGGTGATTCTAGTCTCTAGTCATTCTTCCCAGGTTGCTCCTCAGGGAGGGCATTTAGGACAGTTGAGTTCTTTTGGGGAGTCTGTGCTTTTAGGCAAATAAGAGATATCAGGAGCTCAAATTCCGTCTCAAAATAATTTTTATGCCAATGTGGCATATTCTGGACCCCTTCATCAAAAGTTTAGGGATTTAATACTTTATCAGTTAAAGCTGGATCCAGAGTCTCAAACCATTCTGGTCTCTCTCTCTCTCTCTCTCTCTCTCTCTCTCTCTCTCTCTCTCTCTCTCTCTCTCTCCTTCCTTCCCTCTCTCTCTTTTTCTCTCTCTCCCGTCAATTAATGGATCAATCTGTTCCCCTCTCCCTTTCCTCTCTTTCTATTTCTCTTCCTCCCTTTCCATGCGTCTTTTTCTGTGATGGCTCCTCCCATATCATGGCCAGATGGTCTCCAGCCCCTCCAGATGTGCACCAAGCCAGTGGCTGGCAACTTCTCTTTCCCCAAGAATTCTAGCAAAATTCCTTGGGTTTGGTCTCATTGGGCTCTGCAAAGGAAGAAATTGGCTGATCAGCAAGGCCAGGCCTGGTACATGTGCCCACCCTGGAGCCAGGCGGGTAGAAAGGCCAGGTCAGCTTTGCCCAAACCCCGCAGATTGAGAGCACAGGAGGGGTGGTTTCCAGAGGGATAGCTAGGGTGCTGCTAACAGGAGCACAGTGGAGTCCAAGCAAGGGGAAACCACAGCTGTCCTTCATGCAGAGAGACGTCTGCAGGATGAGAAAAGCTGAATCATAGAACTGTGGAATCACCGCCTCAGAAGGCTGGAACAGAAAGACTCCTTAAAAGTGTGCTCAGGCAACCTTTTATGTGACAGCTGCTTGCCGGGTGCCCCGGGAGCCCCATCCTGTCCCTGACTGATGCCTGGGTCCCAGGCAACCTGAGGGATCAGGGGAAGGTCCCCGTGTTGTTCCCTCTTTCTCCTCGCTCCTCTTCTGCTGGGAGATTCTGGGTCACAGCTGCCCACCAGAGGCCTTGTTTATGCTCCTTTCCAACAAGCTCTGGGCTCTGGCAATCTGCCAGGATGGCGGTCAGCCACATCATCCATGAGCTATACACTCCCTCTTTGATATAGAGGCCTCATCGGAAATACATCCGGGGTGCTTGGAGAGCTAAAAGTAAGGCAGGGAGCAGCCCAGCCTGAGACGGTGGCTCAGAGCCCTCCTCTGGCCTAGGATGCCTTCCCCTATCTTCCCTCCAACCACAAACCAGAGCATACTGTTCAGACCTGCTCACACACTGCTGAGGCCTGCGGCCATTATATTTCTCCCAAGTGAAAGCTGGAAGCTGGAGGGAAGGACGGTTAACCTGAACAAAGCCTTACAGCATGGAATGGCCAGGCTGTTCCCTCTCCCCCCACTCTCTGCTGAACTGCAGAGGCTCACAGGCTGAGCCAGGACTGAAAGAGGTGTCCCTGTAGTTCCTGCCATCCTTCCTTCCTTCCTGTCCTCCTTCCCTCTTCACTTCTCCCTCCACAGAATGTTCTAGCAGAAAGGTTTAAAAACACCCACTCTAGAGATTGCAGACTGGCGGCTCACTGTTCAGAACATATTGTATTTGGCTCTCCCACGGTTTAAGAAAAATTTGAGCCAACATTTTAAAAATTGGGAGATTTCACATAAAAATTTGTGTGTCCAACTTCTTTAGAAAGTTCGTAATATCTGTTAACACTGGGCCTGCCTGTTCACCTGGCACCAATTGTCATGCTGAGTGTCAGCTGCCCAGGTAGACAGCTGCCCACCGCTGCCCACAGCTGTTCCTGTGAGCAGGGAGAGGGCCACAGTCCCCTTTTGTCCCTTCCACTGAGACCAAGTGCCAGTTACCATTTTACGTCGCCCTTGGCATTTTCTTTTTTTTTTTTAAAGTTTAATTTTTGATTACATAAAGCTTTACAAAGATTAGTACATATATCTCTTTTCCCCCCTGCCCTTCCCCCAGCCTCCCCTATCCCCCAGTGTTTTGTGTCTATTGGTTATGCTTAAATGTATGCATAAAAGTCCCTTGGCTGATCTGTTACACCCCCCACCCTCCCAACGTCCCTGTCCTTGTTGCTGGGCATTTTCGTTTTTATTACTTCAGGTCAGGGGTGGGGAGCATCCAGCCCGTGGGCTGTATAAGGCCCTTGAAATCATTTGGTCTGGCCTGCCAAGGCATTAGGGTGTGAGTTAATTAAAAGTTTGACCAAATATAGCAGGCTAACATATATATATATATTAGGAGCCCATTGCACGAATTTGTGCACCTTGAAAGGAACTGTGGGCCTTGAGGCTGCAGTAGGCACAGGGGCGGTTCTTGGCCCATCCTCCACACATCTGCCTGGCTCTTCCCGTCTTGGCCCCTGTCTTCTGTCTGTAGGCAGCGCCACTCCCACATGCTGACGGTGCTGGCCCCGCTCACACCCGTTGTCGTGGAGTGATTGGGGCTGGTGCCGCAGCAGGTACAAGCGGTGGCTGTTGCCCTGATCACCCCTCAGGAGCAGGGAGAGGTGGAGAAGCCCTCAGGGGCGATCAGGACCAATGCTGGGCACTGGCAGTGGGTGCAAGTGGGGCAAGCACTGGCAGCAGGTGTGAGTGCTAGGTGGGACCAGGGTGTAAGGGAGCAAAGAATTTTTAGTAACTACCAGAGACTTGCCCCAATGACAGCGACTGGCACCCCACCTTGGTCTGGTGCCCCTGCTCACCTGCTCCACCATCACACTATAGCTGATGCCCTGACCAGGAATTGAATCACAACCTCCTGGTTCACTGGTTCATAGGTTGATGCTTAACCCCTGGCCCACGGCGTCCAGGCAGCAAGCTAATTTTTAAGTTGATAATTTTGTATGGCCCTCGAATGATATTATAAATATCAAAATGGCCCTTGGCAGAAAAATGGTTCCCCACCCCTGCTTTAGATGGTTTGCCTCTATGGCACCTTCAGAAATAGGAAGTGAGAGACGACGAGGGTGGCATGTTTTAAGGAAATCAGAAGAGAACCTACCTCTTTGTAGAAGTAATGAATAGTCCTCAATGTTTCTACCGTCAGCCTGGCCCCAGTGAACATTTGAGTTTGAACCCCACTCTATTCAACACCCATAATTTTGCAGAAGGACTAATCTGGGCCCAGAAGTGTACAGTCCAGTCTCGGGTATCCATATCTGCTCTTAGATGGGAAAGGGGCTTTAGGCTCTCTCCAGCAACGCCTGCCCTCTGCAGCTGTGAGGACATCCTTTCAGAAGCAGCAGGGTCCTAATCTCAGTGCCTCTCTTGAGAAGGAGCCTTCACAGAGGAGATAGCAGCAGGCCGAGAGGTCTGGGCCCCTGCCTTTTAGAAGCCTTCCGGGAAGGAGGGATGGAGTGGGGGCTGTCATCTGAAGAGCTGTCTGGGTGTTGACTTGTTCTCTGAGGCTCCAGGCTCTGTGCAGTGACCTCTGAGAGACAGACATGTCACCAGAGAGAAGTTTCTATTAAGTCTTGCTGTTTGAGGAATGAGCTGCCTAGGGAGGTAGGAAGTTCCCACTTTTAGAGATGATCAGGCAAGGCTAAAGGCACTGCTGGAGATGTTGTAGGAAAAAGATAAGAGGTAGAGAGCCTGGGTTGAGTTGAGTTGACCATTTGGAGATTCTCTGATAAATATCAGAGGCTTTTGGAAGCCTCTAAAATTACAGAGTTATGTGTCTTGAGAGAATATTTGTGGCTTTCCCCCCCAGATTCACAGAGGAACACTTGAGCCTGCAAATAGGTATTAAGGAAGTGGGTGAGTAGTCAGCCATGAGGCAGAACAGTGTAAAGCGAGGAGCACAAGGTTGCCTATGGCCCTGGTTCAAGGCCTTGCTCTGTTTATCAGCTATGCCTTTCCAGTGACCGCTTACTTAACCTCTCTCTGCTTCTGTTTCTGCATTTGTAAGACAGGAATAATAATGGTACTACTTTGTGGTCTTGTTTTTAAAGGTTAAGTGAACTCAGCAATAGTATTAGCTATTATTATTGCTAATATTTCTTTCAACTCTGAGAGTCTACTGTGAACAGATTCACACATTCTGATGTGTACATAACAGGCAAGCCTTCGTATATAGTCTTGCATGTTTGCAGGGGGTGAGGCTGTGAACCAGAGGCAGGACTCTTTTAAGAGTGGAACTTCATTCTGTGGTGAGGCAAGGAGGGGAAGCTGCATAGAACAGCTCTGCTTGGAACTTTCTTTTTTTTTTTTTTTAATATATTTTATTAATTTTCCACAGAGAGGAAAGGAGAGGGACAGAGAGCTAGAAACATCGATGAGAGAGAAACATCGATCAGCTGCCTCCCGCACACTCCCTACTGGGGATGTGCCCGCAACCAAGGTACATGCCCTTGACCGGAATTGAACCCAGGACCCTTGAGTCCGCAGGCCAACGCTCTATCCACTGAGCCAAACCGGTCAGGGCTGGAACTTTTTTAACATGGCCTTGAACTAAACTTATGGCCTTACTTTCCACATCTATAAAATGGGAGTCCTGTGAGCTCCTACTTCCCAGGGTTGCTTTGAAGATTAAATGACATAATTCATTTAAGGCATTCATCCAGTGTCTTGCACATAGAAAAAAACACTTAATAAACTGTACTCATTACCATTATTCTGAGTTAAGGGGTTCTTTCTGAAGATCTAAAGTCACTGCATGTACTAAGCCTCAGTGATCACTCTTCTATGTTCCTGAGATTTATTTTAAAAAAATATATTTTATTGATTTTTTACAGAGAGTAAGGAAGAGGGATAGAGAGTTAGAAACATCGATGAGAGAGAAACATTGATCAGTTGCCTCCTGCACACCTCCCACTGGGGATGTGCCCGCAAGCAAGGGTAAGTGCACTTGACCAGAATCGAACCTGGGACCTTTCAATCCGCAGGCCGACACTCTATCCACTAAGCCAAACTGGTTAGGGCCTGAGATTTATTTTTTAGACATTCAGGTTCCCCTCTTAGACTCTAAAGTTCTTGGGGACAAGAATTGGCAGCCACAACAGGTAGTGGAATGAAGAGCAGGAACCAAGAGCAACGAGTTCTAGTCTACGCTCTGACGCTAACTGGCAGGCATGTCTCTGCTCTGGATCTTAACATTTCATTTGGATGAAAACGTAGCTAAGAATTATTCAGTCACTCCCCTGCACTGAGCACTGTTAAAAATGATTAAAGAAGGCAATTTAGGTAATATAAACACACTATATTTAATACTTCATGAAGCAGGCAGTCTTTATTCCCAAGGATCTAGAGAACCTTGAAAGGGGGAGAAAGGCAGGAAGCTTTCATAGAATAAAGAATAAGGAACAGGGAAGAGAAAGATAGAAAATGCATAAGGAAGAAGGAAATAAGTAAAGAGCCCTGAGGTAGCTTGGCGCTTGGGGAATGACTGACTAGATATATTGCATATCTGGTCAGGCAGAGTATGTTCATGATATGAAGTTACCTAAGTTTTGGTCTGCTGACTTGACACCCCACACAAGGGTGGCTCCGTCTTGAGCCCTGAGATGTATTTCAGCAGTGCACTATGCTGACCTTTATGTGACTGTTCTCGTTTAACCAGGGGATAACTTTGTAAAGTACCTGGTATTGTTATTATCCCATTTTACAGATGAAGAAACTGAGGTTCAGAGAGGAAACCAGCCTGACTTTAGATCACACAGGCAGTAGGGATGAAGCTAGTGTTGGACCCAGAGCCTATGTATTCCACCACTAAGCTGCCCTGGTTCAACAAATGATTTCTAAGAACTCAAAATCTAGAAAAACCAGTCTAGCTCTGTGTAGTTTTAGTCCCCCCACTGTCTCACTGTCTTAACCACCTCATATCCATCTTCCTCCCACCTTTACCCTCAGCACCCCAGAGCTTCTTCTGGGTTTCCTGGACACTGGGTTCCAGCAAAGGAGGTACTGGCACAAAAAGCCTTCATTTCATTTACTCTTTCAGGCCCTGAGAGATGAACTACCTCCTGTTCATACAGCTAAATATCTCTCTCTTCGGCTGCAGGCTTCTTAACAAATACTGAAATAATTTACCTAAGGGGCCTTTTGTTGTGTGGCATTTGAATAAACAAGCTTGATCTAATCCCAGAGTGATGCTAGAGTGCCTTTTATTCCACAGACGTTTAATAAATGCCAGTAATGTGCTAGACACAGCCCTAGCTGTGGGGCCAGAGTGGGCCAGAGTTACTCTCTAGTGGAGGAAGGAGGAAGAATGAAACCAAGAAGTTCACACATAAACAATGTCAGGTTAGGATAAATGTCAGGAGACAATAACACCGGGCAAGTGATGGAGAGTGAAGAGATGTGGGTGGTGTAGAGAGTGGTCTCAGAGTAGGTGCCACTCAGCATCTGTCACGTGGCTGTCAGTGAGTTTCAACGTCACTGTGGCCTTTGTTCCTCAGATCTCCAAGAGGAAGGCATTATTATCCTTATTTTCTGGAGGAGGAGTGAGGCTTCCAGAAGTTAAATAACTTGCCTGAGTTACAAAGCTTGAAAACAGCTGGCTGGGATTCCAACCACAGCCTTTCATGACAAGTCTTTTTCCTTCCCTGGCATTGTGTTCACTTCATTGTAAAATGAGTGAGTTAGATGAAGATGACTCCTAAGGTCTTTCCTCTGAAATCATACGTGTACAAAGGATGTACAAAGGAGATCTGGCAGCAACTGATGCCTCCAAGAGCAGGTGCTCCGGCTATTTTCTCTCTGGACAAAAGCTGGGAGGGCCAGGCTTACTTATTCTCTGCCCGCCCACTGGGGTTTCAGAGAAAGCCGGTCAGTGGCTTGGCAGCTGCTGGAACAGGTCAGCAGTCAAGATACCAAATGCAAAAGTCTCAGGGCCGGGAATTGTAAGGACAAAGAACAGGACTTCAGGCAGTCACAGGGAAGGGCTCGTTCAGGTGGACCGTACCCAGCTCCAGCTCCTGCTAAGTGTGTGGAGTCGCCTTCTAGGAATTTACAGGAGTTGTAGTTTTGACCTCCCCAACTCCCCCTTCCAACTCTACAGCCAAGTCTCAACCATTGTTACCTCAGCGGTGAAAGAGTCCCTGACTCAGACCACAGACAGAGTTAGCCAACTTACATGCCTCAC
This sequence comes from Murina feae, assembly GCA_004026665.1. Lineage (NCBI taxonomy): Eukaryota > Metazoa > Chordata > Mammalia > Chiroptera > Vespertilionidae > Murina > Murina feae. The sequence goes on along the minus strand of PVJC01013400.1, from coordinate 7,462 downwards.
CCCTAGCTCTTGATTCTTTTCTTTCCTGGAATACCTCTAGGAAAAAAAATTAAAATGGTAAGTATTTGGTCCTGTACTGAGGCCTTATACAATGACCTCATTGAACCTTTATTTGCTGGTGTTGTGGTAAAATATATATAACGTAAACATCCTGAGGACAAAGACCATCTCTAATTCATCTTAGTATCTCCAGCACCCAGCTCAGTGCCTGGCTCTAGACCAGTGGTTCTCAACCTTCCAAATGCCGCGACCCTTTAATACAGTTCTTCATGTTGTGGTGACCCCCCCCCCCCATAAAATTATTTTCGTTGTTACTTCATAACTGTAATTTTGCTACTGTTATGAATCATAATGTAAGTATCTGATATGCAGGATGTATTTAGGCGACCCCTGTGAAAGGGTTGTTCGACCCCCAAAGGGATCGCGACCCACAGGTTGAGAACCGCTGCTCTAGACTGAACCTAATAAAGGTTTGTTGGATGAATGAATAAGTGAAGTATGAACTGTACATCTTACCTTACAAATCCTGACTTTTTAGGAGAAGAATCCATCTGTGGGTCCCTAGTTGCCCAGAAGAGCTTGCACTTGATAGTTCTTTTAATATCACATTTACATATCCTTTACCATTGCTCACCATCACCACCCATTGACAAATGGGTTGCTAAGGGAATCACAGGTGTTTGGGGCATGCCCTAACTGTGGAAGTTGATAAAGGGGCATCATGGGGGTGTGGGTCCAGGGCAGTGCCGTCCAGTAGAATTTTCCACAGTGATGAAACTGTTCTAAAGGAGGCAAGTTTGCACAGGTCCTTCCAGCTCCTGAGCTCCCGGTAGTGACCCTTTTTTGCACCTACATCATAATTCAGTTTCTCCCCTGTCTCATCCTACTTCCCTCCCTCCCCACAGCTGTTTGTCCTAAAAGTATCTGCAGTAAAATTCCTGCATGCAGATCTCTCAGTGTACTTCCCAGAGAACCCAGGTCTCAATCAGCACAGTAATAGTGGTGTGGTATCTGTGGTATCTGATATTTGGGCCATGAATTTGCCATCTGGGGTCTAGAGAAATTATAAACCAACTTTTCCTATAATGGTCCCTGGTACCTAAACTGAGAGATGAAAAACAGCCCAGCTACCACCCTGCTTCTAGGATAGCACATTCCCATCTGCACCCAGCATCTGGTGCTGTCGTCCTTAAGCAGAGGCCAAGCGTGAGAGCCAGCAGAAAGCCCTCAGTTCACTGACCTCAGATGGTTCTACCAAGCTTCTGCCATGCCCAAAGGACTGCCAGGTTGCTCTGAGTTCCCTGGTGCCACAGCAGGCCCCAGGGAGCTTTGGAAGGGCGGAGAACAATCTGACATTGACAGCAGAGACAGCCTGTGGAGGAGGGGGCTCCAGGCAGCACAAGTCAGAAGCCACTTGTCAGGGCTTCTTTGCTGTGTGGCACGGAGAGAGCAGAAGGCAAGTCTCTGGGTGTATACATTTTCTGGGTGTGTCTGTGTTCCGTGTGCAAGCAATAGGTACCTTATAAGTATTATCTAATTTAATTTATTACAGCCCTCATGTGTCAGGAACTCTGCTCCTGTTTTCAATCACACAAGTTTGCATAGCTAGTAAGTGGCGCTGCTGGGATTCAAACCAAGGATTTTCTGATTCTCATGTCTACCTTCCTTTCCTACCACTCCCATACTGGCCTCCTGTTGTGATTGCAAACCTAGAAGCTCTAATGCTTCTGACTATCTGGGCGGGATGGGCCCTTTAGAAGCGACCCAATTCAGGAACTTGGCTAATAGCTGCTAAGCTATGTGCCAGTGCTGATCCATTGGTAATACATGATTAGAAGACTGTGTTGACTAAAATTTTGAGGCTGATTCCCAAGAGTACCTGATCAGTTAGTGACATCTGCCATGACCAGAGTACATGTAGCAGAATGTAGGTCTGGTCTTTGTCGTCCCAGAACTGGTCTGACTTCCTCGCGTCACAATTGGAAAACTACAGCCCAAAAAAGTGATGAGACTAAAGTAAGATACAAAATTTGGATTTTTCCCTTTGTCTATTGAGATCAGTCTGCTTTTTTTTTATTTTAAGTTTTTAATGAAAGTTGTATATGATATTACTTTATTCCTGCATCTTCTCAATTGTTTCTTCCTTGTATTTTTCCCTTTTCCTTTCCTACTTGGCGAGATTTGGATTTACGTTCAAGGATCTTTTTGTGATCTTTGTCCAGCTTTAGTCTAGTGATAACCACCTTGCCGGGGTGGATGCCCACATGAACAGTTGTACCATTAGCTTTCTCTCGTTGCACTCGTTCAACAAGACATATTTCTTCCTGTAAACCTGGACTATTTTGGCAATTTGGTGCCCTTTGTAATGTCTTTGAACAACCTGAACTTCATCATCCTTTCCAATGGGCATGGATTGCACATTGTACTTCTGTCTCAGCTCTTTGGAAAGAGGAGAAGACATAATCTTCCTTTGAATGTGGGACGGTGCATTGAAATGCCTTTTACAGTTCTTGCTCCAGTCAGAAGTCATAAAGGGATTAAACTTCATTTTTACTGCTGGTGCTCCTACGGTGGCCATAAGAGGGAAAGTCTCAGTCTGCCTTTTGTGACCTGCCTCAGATCTTCACAAAGGGGCTGTTTGCTGTACGTAAGCTCACAAATACCCACTTTGGGTGGCATTCAAATTGGTGGTGAAACCCTGGCCAGATAGCTCAGTTGGTTGGAGCATTGTCCTGATGTGTCAAGGTTGTGGGTTTGGTCCCTGGTCAGGACACATAGAAGAAGCAACCAATAAATGCATACATGGGTAGAACATCAAGTCAGTGTTTCCCTTTCTCTCTCTCTCTCTCTCTCTCTCTCTCTCTCTCTCTCTCTTTCTCTCTCTCTCTCATCAATAAATAAAAATTTTTACAACATTGGTGGTGAGCCCTTGGGAGTCAGGGGTATCCAAGCCACCTAATGCTCTCTGGTCACTGGAGTGGGATTAGAGTCCTCATAGGGAAAGCCATTAGTTTGTAAAGAAACTCGAAGAACTGTTCTGAACCACCCAAGTCTGGACCGGAGGGCCCATTGGAATTGTCAAGCAAAGACCATGGCCCAACCAACTAGCAGCTTTACCCGTTGGGGCTCCGTTTCTCACTTGTCAACCAGGTTTATGTAAGATACAGGGAAATCCCCAGAGGCTTGAACAAAACCAATGTTAGTCTGTGGGACTGACTGAGAAAATATCTAATCTAATAAAAGAGTAATACGCAAATTGACCCCCACTCTGTTACGCCTAAGCCATGCCCACCAGCCAAGCCATGTCCACCAGCCAGTCAGAGTGGTTGTATGCAAATTAACCCAGCCAAGATGGCGGTCAGCAGCCACTGAGCTAGAGCAAACAGGAGGCTTCTGTTGCACCAGCGATGGAGGAAACTGCCTGCCTAGGCCAGCTGGGCCTCTGCTCAAGGCAGCAATGTTTCAATTATAGAAGCCATGGAGCTGAAGCAAACAGGAGGCTTTGTTGCCTGCCTAGGCCTTGGATCAAGGCAACAAAGTTTCAATTATAGAAGATAAATAAACCTTAGAAACCTGATTCCAGCCAGCCTTGCTGGGACGTTGGGTTAATGGGAGCTGTAGGCAGCCTGAAAATGGCTCTCAGCCCCTCACCCAGGCTGGCCACACCCCCATGGGGTGAGGGTTCCCACTGGGGGGCTTGGCCAGCCTTCAAACAGCCATCAGCTCCTCACCCAGACTGGCCAGGCACGCCAGCAGGTGGACATCTCCCAAGGGGTCCCAGACTGTGAGAGGGCACAGGCTGGGCTGAGGGACCTCCCCCCCCGAGTGCACAAATTTTTGTGCACCAGGCCCCTAGTTTGTTTTATATTCTGGTTTTATCTGTAACTGTTGAATGATTTTTACTTCACTGTCTCATGGGGAAACAATTTTTGCTACCTCCACCCTCCTATAGACAAAGGGAAAGATGCCATAAAGACTTATTACAGATCAGGCGGCGGGTAGGGGCGCCCTGGTGCTAGGGGGGCGGATCGTGACTTAGGGCTCCCCCCCACACACACACCGCCTCTCTGCAATGCTGCTGCCATCGGGGTCCAGGATGTGAGCCTGAAGCCAGGCCGCCTGCTTCCATTTGTGCCTTTCGTCCTGACCCGGAATGCAAGCGGCTCCCTCCCCGAAGCTGCAGCTCCCTGCGTGGGAAGGAGTGTGCAAACCACTAGTCGGAGTGTTTGATGAACAAAAGCTGCCGAAACTATTGTCACTTTTCTGGAGGACATTTTAGAAGTACGTAATGCAGATTCTGAAAGTTCACTTATGGGGAAATTTCCTGAAAAAAATAAAAAGGTCAAGCCTGCAAAAAAACCCACAAAACTTATCACAGATCAGATGGGCACTAACTTGAGCAAGGAAACAGATTAGTCCACCAAAAAAACCATTGATGCCGAATTGACAATGGAACGAGTTCCTATCACAATGCTTGTAGAAGCTCAAAGAACATTTGCACAAATGAATGAATGAATGAATGAATGAATGAATGAATGAATGACTCAGTTACAGGGCACCTCCTCAAACAAGCTTTGCTGGACAACCTATTTAAAGTAGCTAACTTCCCCCTTCTTCCCAGTCACTTTCTATCTTAAAACACCCATTTAATTTGTTTGTGTAAGGTACCATTATCTGAAATGATCTCTCTAAAATCTGTTTATATTCTGCCTCCTTTCATTAGGATGTTAGCCTTGTGAGGGTCCAGCTCTTGTCTGAATTGTAAACCACTGTATGCTCAGTGACCAGAGTGGTGCCTGGCACATGGTTGGATTTTATGAATACTGGATGAATGACTAAGTGAATGAGAAGCTGAGTCCCTGAGAAGCTATATGGTAACATAGGGCTTATTATTAATTTTTATTATAACAGCTTTATTGAGATATAATTCAAATAACAATCATTAATTTAAAGTATATGGTTCAATACTTTTCTGTATACTCACAGAGCTGAGCAACCATCATTGAAATCAATTATAAAATATTGTCATTATCCCAAAAAGAAATCTCTGTTCATTAGCAGCAGTCCCTAACCATTTCTCCCCTACTCTCCCCAGCCCTAGGCAATCACTGGTCTTTCTGTCTCTATAGATTTGCCTAATTTGGACATTTCATATAAACAAAATCATACAATATATAGTCCTTTGGGCCTGGCTTCTTCCAGATAGAATAAACCAGGTTATTGCATGCATCAGTACCTTATTTCTTTTTATTACCAAATAATATTCTTTGCTGTAACTGGGATGAACTTGGTTGAGATGGCTTTGGTGGCATCTGTGGTGGTGGTAGATTTGGTGGCAGTGGAGTGGCTATATGGATTTGGTAATTACGGGAGCAGTTTTGGAGGCGGTGGAAGCTACAATGATTTTGGCAAAGAAAAATTATTCTTAAATTTTTGGATCCATAAAAGGTGGAAACATTAGAGGCAGAAGCTCTGCCCCATTTTCAGGATAAATTTTTTCCTATTGATTCTGTCCTTTTTGGCTTCCCCATGTGTCCGCCTGTCCAAAGCCCTGCGTTGGCTGCCTCAGGGAATTGAGGGCCAGGCCTAACAAGTCTGTATCCTAGCTCCCTTGGAGAAAGAGAAAGGGCCTTGATGAGAGATGAGCTAGAAATAGCAGGGAGCAGGCACACGTGAGCGGAGGCCACAGCTGCCTTTGTATCTCAGCTGGAGAAGGTTCTTTGGAAAAAGCTGGAGTCTTATGAGGTTGTCTTTAGACTGAGATGACAGAAAGAGAGAGATTGACTAAGAAAAAGGAAACATGTGTTGAACACCTGCTGCCAGGTGTGATGCATCATGGCAGTTGTTCATGTGCATTAGGTCATCCAATCTTCATAATATTCTTGAGGGTAGGAATTATTAACCCCCACAGCAGATGGAAGAACTGGGGACCAGGGGGTAAGTGAAGGAGCCAGAAAGTAATTTGAAGACTACCTCCAAAGCCTGTTCTTTCCCAGGGTACCTGGCATCTCTCTGAGGGTTAGTGCTCTGGCCATGTTGCCTGGATACACAGATCAGCCCTATCTGGTCAGGCTTTAGCTCTAATCTCCCACAGATGAATTGTGGGTGTGGCTGCTCCACAAGCTATTCATTAAACCATTAATCAAGACTTTCAAATTTGGAGTTTCACTGCCTGAGTTTGAATCTGGGCTTTGCCATCGACTAGCTTGGTATATTTTGAGCCTTTTAAGCTTAAGTGACCACTTGACCTTTCCAAGCCTCAGTTTGCTCTTCTGTGAAATGAGGACTAGAGGGTTGTAAGAACTAAGTAAGTGAATATATATGAAGTGCTCAGCACAACCCCTGACCCACAGTTAGTGGTCTATAAGCTTAGGTATTGAGTGCCTGTGATTCTCTCTCATCACTGTCATCTCAGTCTAAAGACAGCCTCATAAGGCTCCAGCTTTTTCCAAGGAACCTTCTCCAGCTGAGATACAAAGGCAGCTGTGGCCTCCGCTCACGTGTGCCTGTTCCCAGCTATTTCTAGCTCATCTCTCATCAAGGTCCTTTCCCTTTCTCCAAGGGAGCTAGGATTCTATCTCTCCCTCTCTGAAATCAATTGAAAAAAAAAAAAAAGGTTAGGTATTAAGTGCCTATTGCATGCTAGACCTGGGGCTTGGATTTGGAGATAAGCAAAAGAAGGCCTGGTCTTTGTTCTTTTTGGTCTAGTGCAAGGGGAAACAACTAAATAATCACACAAATAAACAGAAAAAGCTATGTGAGTGATACATAGTTCCTATGCCTAGGTAGGAAACTGTGATCTGAAAGATGAATGAACAGACGCTAAAGAGACGAGTAGGGCGCAGGGCTCCAGGCTGAGTGAAAGCCTCAGACCCTGGACTCAGAAGATACTAACTAGATCATCTGGGTTTTGAAATCACATGAGCTGTGTGCCAGTTTCCATGAATTCAAAGGCAAAGTCACATCTTAAAAATTGGTCACTGGCCCAGCTAGCATGGCTCAGTGGTTGAGCATCAACCTATGAACCAGGAAGTCACAGTTCGATCCCGGTCATGGTACATGCCCGGGTTTCAGGCTTGATCCTCAGTAGGGGTGTGCAGGAGGCAGCTGATTGATGATTCTCTATCATCATTGATGGTTCTCTTTTTCTCTCCCTCTCCCTTCCTCTCTGAAATCAATCTAAACTAATAAAAGCGAAATATTAAAATTAACCGTTTCTCCGAGACAGGGTAAGCCACGCCCACCAGCCAATCAGAGCAGCTATATGCAAATTAGCCCAGCCAACATGGCGGCCGCCACTCACGGACCTGAGTAAACAGCCCTTTCCATTGCGGCAGGAGCGAAAGTGAAGCTGAGCCCTTCAGCTCAGCTCTGATTAAACTGCCTCTAGCGAAACACAGCTTTTTGAAACATTGTAACAATCATAGAATCCTCCGGAGCTGAAGGAAAGAGCAGCTCCGGC
>PVJC01013399.1:0-38060 GCA_004026665.1 Murina feae | reverse complement strand
AAGTTTCTGTTGAGAAATCAGCTGACAGTCGTATGGATGCCCCCTTGTAGGTAACTAACTGCTTTTCTCTTGCAGCTTTTAAGATTCTCTCCTTGTCTTTTGCTCTTGGCATTTTAATTATGATATGTCTTGGTGTGGTCCTCCTTCGGTTCCTTTTGCTTGGAGTTCTCTGCGCTTCCTGGACTTGGAAGTCTATTTCCTTCACCAGGTGAGGGAAGTTTTCTGTCATTATTTCTTCAAATAGGTTTTCAATATCTTGCTCTTTCTCTTCTTCTGGCACCCCTATAATTCTGATGTTGGTGCGCTTGAAGTTGTCCCAGAGACTCCTTACACTATCTTCATACTTTTTGATCCTTTTTCCTTTTTCTTCTTTTCTTTTTTCTTTTCCCGCTGGGTGGGTTTTGCTTCTTTATATTTCATATCTTTGACTTGCTTCTTGCGATCCTCTTGTCTGCTGTTGGATGTCTGTATAATATTCTTCATTTCAGTCAGTATATGATTCATTTCTAGTTGGTCCTTTATCATATCCTTGAGGGTCTCATTAGATTCATTGAGGATCTCACTAAATTTATCGGCAGTCTCTAGCATTTTCTTGAAAAACCTAATAACCGTGGTTTTGAACTCTATATCCTGTGGTTTTCTTTCCTCCATTTCTGTCATTTGTGACCTGTTTCGTCTCCGCATTTTGGCTGCTTCCCTTTCTGATTTAGGCGATCACTGCAAGGGATTAACCTCTAAGCCACTTGGTTATGAGAGTCAGCTGTGTCTACAGTGGGAGAACTTCTGTGCTGGAGACACCCTTATGGGGCAAGAGTTGTTTCAGTGGAGCTTTTATGCTCACTGCATCTGCCCCTAGTGTGTTCCTTGTGGATCTGTTTTGTTTAGGTTAGTCCCACTCTGGCCACTGGGTGAGGCTGGCTCCTGTATCTTTAAGGAGGCATTGATTAAGCCTCTGCCCTAGCTCTGACGCAGCTTGGGAGGGGCGGGGCCTCGGGGAGTTTGCAGGGCGGGGCGGAGCAAATAGCTATGGCGCTTTTCAGCCCTGCGCTGAGAGACACCAGGTCTCTGTGTCCCATGGTAATTGCTGCACGCAACGCTGAGAGAAACCCGCTTTGGGTTTCCTCCTGGTGCCAGTCAGTCCCCCTTCTCCGGGTGTCTGTGTCCTCAGAAACTCGCTTGGAACTGGAGTTCAGAGCCGCTGGGGACTTGTGGCTCTCTCCGTTTTGGAAAAGAACCACGTCCCCCAGCACCAGCCCTTCCCCGAGCCCCGTGCGCGCGCCCCATACCTCTGTACTTTGCTTCCGCTGCTCCTCTGAGTCTCAGACTCTTCTCTAGTTTTAGGATTTTCACTCAGCCAGCCTTCCTGTGGGTGCGAGTGGTGTCCGTGTGTTCTTTTCGTGGTTTTTCTGAAATAGTTGTTCACGGCTGCATTTACGGTGTCTACCCTATGCCGCCATCTTGTTTCTCCTCTCTACTGATCTTCTTAAAGAACAACTCTAATTGGGTCATTCTTTCATTTCAGAAACAAAAACCAAGAGTTTTCTTTTTTTCTTATATTCCTTTATATTCTCATTTTATTAAGTAAAGGGGTATGGCGCTTTCTGGACATATCAGCATTAGTCTACATAATTTGTTTGAGAGGCAATATCCCTCCTAAATTAAGTGAAGATAATTTGTAGTTTTCACTTAAAAGAAAGGCTCTTTGTTAAGTAATAGTCCTTTACCATATCATCAGTAAAGACATCTTAACTCACGCACTTAAGGTCCATGTCATGGGGCAATTTCACTAAAAGTTGACCACATGACATAAAGAAGGGAGCTTTGCAGTTACACATCTGATTCACAACTGCATTATAGTTCTTGACTTAAGCTTTGTAATTATTTTCAAAAGGCAATCAAGGTCTTCCATGAGCTGGTTCCATCCCTCCTCCCTGACTTTATGCTTGTCTTCTTTCTACTTTCCTTCATCCACGCATGTTCCAACCAAATGGAAATGCTCCATTTTCCTCATACAGCCAACATTTCCTCTTTCCGCTGCTCCTTCTGCATGGAAGCACTCCCTCCTCACTTTCTGTAGGTTTAAATACCACTTGACTTCAAAGGGTACTGAGCCCAAATACTGTTGTAGAAAGTATTCTCTTTCCTACTGGACTTCAATAGCACCTTGTTTCAGCCCTCTTGCACAGAGCTTTCTATTGTCAACCTTGTGTGCAGTTATTGTGGTAAATCCCTTGTGCCACATATTCTAACATAAGCCCTCTGGGACAAAGTTGCTTTTACTTTTTGACCCTCACAGACTTTGCTTTGTATCTTACCATGTGTCCACAGTACATGCAAAAATGTGTTTGCTGAATCAAAGATTTCTCACAATAAATTTCATTTAAATGTTTCTGTCTTTTTCACTTGCATGGTTTTCATAGCCTATTTATCAATTTTCCATTTATGTTAAAGTTTTCAGACATAGGACAATGGGTATAAGTGGAAAGAAAAAGGAAGAAAAGGTAGAAGTGGCAAGTAAAGACAATAGATTGCATTTTGTGGTCTTTCCCTCACTAATCTCTAGTATTTGGTGAGGGGTTATTAAGAAGAGAAGCATCTGAAGCAATTTTTGAATCACCTCACATGGGCATCCAGGCAATATGCTGAGGAAGAAGGAAGCTTGTCTGCACACTGGCTCCCCTGAACATGCCAATAGAATGCACAGAGGACGGGTTATTCTCAGGATGTTGCTGACAGATAAAAGTCTTTACCAATAAATTCACTGACCAAAGTTTCATCAATGGAAAAATGAGATTAATAGAAAGAAAGAACATGAAAATAAATACCAGTGGCAAAATGTTATATTTCTACCACCAAAGCAGTGAAATACATATCTATCAAGGACAAGAAAGTTAACTGGGGACATATCAGAGAGAGACATGAAATGAGTATCCATCAAGAATAAAGTGTTATGAACTCAATACTCGTAAGGATTAAGTGGCTATGGACCATTTTTTATGACCACATCTGGAATTTGTTTTAGAAGTCTTCAAACTAGCTCAAGATTTTGCTGCAGAGTAATTACAATGATCTGGCGCTGTTTAGAAAAAAAGAGAAACTTTTAATAAGGTGATGCTAATATGATTCAACCTTTTTAGAAAAATTTCATTTAATAAAATGATTGTATCATTTATAGGACTCTGATATCATTTTCTAACTTCTTAATTACTCATGAAATAAGGTAGAAATCTGAAAATTCCCTTTATTAGGCCCCTAACTGGCTAAAAGACATGTAACTCACTCTGATGTGGTCTTTACCCGCGTGCATGTACATAAATACACATCGTTTGGTAAAGAAAGTATTTGAGGACATAGGAGAAGAACTTGCCAAGTTGGTTCATAATCTTGAGTAAATAAGACAGCACCTAGGCAAATTCCCAGACAAAAACTCGTCTGCCAAAATGTGTTTTGACTAAGAGAGCTCCAACTTGAAGAATTAACTGTTATAATGCATACTAAACCAGAATTAATAATTGCATCATTAGCAATACCAATAAGTAAGTTATACATATTAAACTGAACATCAATTACATCGCTGAGTGATGTATTGCTTGGATGTTCAGCAGAGCAAATGGGAAAGCTCATCAGCGATACTGATAGATGTGCTGAGCAGATGCCATTTATTAGGCCCAAGGCAGGTACCGGGCTTATTCTTCTCAAAGACTGTTTCTCAGGGACAGTTTTTCACTCTTCCAAATGAAAACAACATGTTGAAGAAATTGTGATGCTCTCATTCCCTTACACACCACTCTATTTTCCAACTTCATACCCAGAGTCTGAAAACATTATTTAATGAGATCATCTATAATCCTTCTGAACAGAGTTCTATTACAGTGCATCCTCTTGAGAAATGATGTTACTGAAGGACAAACACAAAGAATGGTGTCCACATTTAAACCAAGGACAGTGAGAACAAAGGAACCCCGAATGGTCAGGACGACAAAGGGAGCCCGGTGTTTTGTTCCCTGTGCTGGTCTACGGAAAGCACAGAATAGTTTATACACTGCTTTCGGCTATTCCTGCTTCACATAAAGTAGTTGTTTTTGAAAATGCAGTAACTTTTTTCATCATTATCATCATCACCATCACTGCCAGCAGCAAGATCATAGCCTGGGTCATGCTGCTGCTGCTGTGTATATCCCAAAGACTGGCAAATGGAAAATATTTGCCTGTGGGGGACTCATTGCAGATTTGACATATGAGCGAATAATACTATTCCTCTCATGCTCTGGTGCTCCTGGAGACCATGCCATCCACATTGTGTTCATGTAAACAACACCCTATGCAGCAACAAAAAATACATTCACTTTCCTGGAAGTTCAATATTGCACCTCTCTGAAGGCCTGCGGAATTCAAAAACTTGGGACTGGTGGTGGCTTAGTGTAATTTCTCAGTTCTTTTGAAAGCCCTAATGGCCATAAAATAATCCTTGATTAGAATAACAACTACAAAGCTACAGAAAAAGTTATCAGCAACTGCCATTTCCAAGTTCCACCTTTCGCCTGAGCCAGCTTTGTGTGAGGTCTTTTTTATATGCGTATATTATTGTAGTCATTCTCTCACTGCCCACCATGAAATTAAAAAATAGCATTCTCCCTGTTTTCCAGATATGGAAGCTGCAATTGAGAGTTTAAGAGATTTCCCCAAGAGCTGACTTGAACTCACTACCTTCTATGTAAAGTAAATGCTTTCTAAATTACGTACACTGGGATGCAGAGTCCATGTAAACCACCCTATCAAAATTTGGTGCAGACAATCCTTAGGTCCAGATTCCTCTCTGACAATATGTGAAAACTTCCCTAGGAAGTATGCCATGTGGTTTAGAAAATGCTCTGCAGTCTAAACCTCAGTGTCCATATGAGCTGGTCACTGGTCCTCCTAAGTACAGAAGAGAGACCAGTACCAGCTCTAACCTGAGGTTTATTCCCCGTGGCCTACAACTACATTGAAATTTCCCCGAAATCTTTTGTTTCAGTTTTGAAAATAAAGCATGCACATGTTGCATTTTATTCCGTGATTTATTGATTTTTAAAATAAAAATAATGTTTTAAATCATTTTCATCAAGGAGAGAGAAACTCTCTCTTGAAGGCCTGGATTTGTCTGCCAAGAACTAGTATAAGGAAAGGGAAAGTGACTAGAGAAGAACTACAGTTCCACAAAAGAGAGCCGCCTCCCCTTGTCCTTAGGACAACCTTGCCAGAGAGTTAAGCTGGAGAAGCCATGGTGTGTGAACAAGTCAGACATTAAAAGCTAAATTCCAGATCCTCTCACATTAAAAACAATGATAATTCCACAAGTAGTGTGCATGTTGGGCAGGCATGGGGGTGGGAGGATGGGGGTGCATGTAATCTGAACATGCCAGAATTTTATAAGCCAGTATTTAAAAAAATCTCTGGGCCTCCCTCTCAGCACACTGAAGCCATTGATGAACATGTCTGGACACTGATAGTATCAAAAGGGCAAATAAAATGAGGTATTTCTTTTGAAAAGATTGTGTGTTTTTTCTCTCCTTCAACTCGCAGGTCTTGGCTTTCCCTTGATTCTTTTACAAGGCCAGAAAGTATTTAAGAGAAGAATTCTTTGTTCAAAAGGGAGTTTTGTTTATTCTAGATCTATCCTTGATATTTTCTTGATTTGCTGCCTTTTCAACATACGGCTGAGTTAAGATAATGAAGGAAATTCTGACTTCCTTTCCATTCTGATTACATATATTTGATCACTCTCCTAAGTACTTTAAAAAGCCTCTCCCAAATACTAAGTAGTTCATAGTATTTAAAAATACTTATTTACAAGAGAGACTAGTCCAAAGTCAACCAAATATCACACAGAAGTACAGCATGGCCCTTTGTTGTACTGCCTTCAGTACAACAAATTCACTTTGTATTCTAAATTGTAGTAACAGTTTTCTAAAGCAAGAAAAGCCAATGATCATAGTTGGTATCTATCAACAGAAGGGTGGAGTTTCATGCTAGTCAATGGGGTAAAGAGAAAGACTTAGTGAAATGTATTGTCACTCAGTTTAGATAAATGTCTTTAAAAATATCCATGACTTTTCCATGCTTATTAATATCAAAAATAATTTAATTTTATTATAAGATTGAAATATATTTCCTTATAGAAAAGTCAAGAATAAACTCATTAAAATTAATGGTTTCATGCAAAAACTTAAACTATTTTTTGAAACTATAGACACTTTCTTTTCCCAATATTTTGCATCTTTTAATGAAATCTTGGTTTATTTTGATCTCAACTATTTAGTCTTAGCATTCTTCTTGGACATGCATAAGGCACCAAATTGTTAACAAAATTAAGAGGTAGATTTCCTAAAGTACAGAATTTAAATTTATGCTCTACAAGCCAGAAAGTTCTACGCCTCAACAAGCAAACAAAAGACAGTTAAATATATTTTTTTATTTTCCTTTTTTCTTGCTGATAGAAAAACACAAAATAATATTGAAAAATTAAATTCTTGTCTTACACTGAAAAGCTTTTATACATAGAAATCCTAAAGTTTATGTAGTAAAAATGAAAAACAAAACTACTTGGTGCAGTATACATCTTTTAAAAGATATTATTTCTAAAACCAAAATCTTGACATTTGACTCAGTATTTCCTTCCACAAAATGACAAGGAAAGGGGACAAAATCTCCCATGACACTGCTGTATCCTCTTACCATTTTCTTGTAACTATACTGTTTTATAGATGAAACTGCCATAGCAGAATGACAAATATAACACATAAAAGAACAAAGAAGGGCAATAAATCACTAGTGACACTACAGCCCATTAAAATGCATTCAGCTGCTGTTGCAGGAAGAATAAAAAATTCCCCTCACTTTACATTCTTTCTAGCTGAAAAGGAAATTTTAGAATCCTCAAGTAATCCTTATAAGAAATTCAAATCAAATTCTCCTCACACTAACTTTCTACATGGGCTTCCATGGCCAAAATAGATAGCATTGATGCCATGCTCACTGTTTAATAAGAAATGCCTAAGATGGGGCATGTGAATTGGTAAATTCTCCATCTATATATAACACTGCATTTATCAAAACCAGTTGGAAATGGTAGTTTCAAATCAGCCACTATTTCCAATAAACTGACTATCAGCTTAAATAAAGAGTTTGGCTATTATGTTACTTATAAAAAAGCCTAAAAGAGAGACTTTCTTCCCTTCATTTTTACCGAAAAGTTCTCTCAAAAAGTCACATGAAAACTCTGACACTAAAAATGACTCTGGTATCATAGAATGCCATTTTAGAGGACAAATAAATTAATGTTAACTTACTTCATTACACTCTTAGGACAAATGGTTTAAGATACTGGTCAACTTGTTGAAGTGAAATATATATTGAACTGTTTATGTATGTATGTATGTGTGTGTGTGTGTATGTGTATATATATATAGTGACTGGAATGGGAGAATGACCAGAACTACCAAATGACTGGTGGCTATAATGTGTACTATGGTAGCCAACCAGCCTGATCCAGACCCTGATCAGACACCCCCTGGCTGGCCTGGCCCCCTCTTTGGCTCCCATCACGGTTGTTGTGAGCCTTTTTGTGAGCCAAATTAAATGCCCACTGATTTGATTAGTGAGTCAACATTCAGGTTGAGTCACCTACTAACTCAGTAAACCTGGCTGAAGGAAGTGGGGAGAAAAGGAAGGGGTGAGAAGGAGAAAGAGGCAGGGGAAGGAGGCAGCAACCTACACAGCAGCTCAAAGACAGGAGTCCTAAACATCTGAGTGAGGTTACCACGCCCAAACCAAAAGCGCATGCATGAAATGAAGGAGTGACAGGAAAACTCAGGTTCAGTCTCAGAAAGCAGAGATCAAATTAAGAGAATCACACCAAACACAGAGGGAGCTGCCCTCTCCCAGGCTGGCCCTGTCCCTGAATGGCCCTCAACACCGTAATTGGGGGTGGGGCAGGCCCGCCAACCCTCCGAGGCCTCTCCTCCCAATCAGCCTGGTCTGATGGGCCACCATCGGGGTGGGCTGGCTGAATTCCACCCATGTATGAATTAGTGCAACAGGCCTCGAGTTGCATATAAAGGTCTTCAAGAACATAAGAAGTTCTTTACACACAGGGTGACTGAGTGAACCCTTCCTTTCTATAGTAGGGACCAGGAATACTCTTGGAGCAGTGCAGGGCAGAGCTCCCTACAGCTAAGCATTTCAAAGATTGAAAGGTAGTAACTTGTATTTCTATCAGAGGTGAACTGTATGCACTTCCTGAAAGTGTCTGATGGGAGGTTGGCCATCAGAGATCTAAGTGACACTGGGCACTGCATACCTCTTGGAGTCCCACTCCCCCTACGGTAGACACAATTGGGAGCTCCTGGATGGTGTTCTAAAAAAGTGTGTGGAAATTAGTCCGTGCCCTAAAGGCAGTTTCATCTTTTTACAAATGACTTCATTCCATTGGAAATTTATAGTTAGCCTCTGAATGTCTTTTAAGTGCCAAGGGCTGAGTGGCAGATTGTAAAAAATACAACGATATGTAAAATATGGCCCTGTAGTAGTTAGGAGATAAAAATACTTCTACACACATTTCATAGTTGACTCAATTAACAATCTCTAATACAACACTTTATGAGTGTAATCACTGAACGATTGAAAGGGCAAATATAACTGCCTGCAGCTAAAGGTGGTCAGATTTTATCTCAGTGCTCATATATTCAAACAATATGCCTGCATTTTATTGTTTATGCTCTTTGTCAGTTTTGATTTGTATGCATACCACCGTAAATAAACAAAGTGGATATCTCAGGCAGGAATTTGAATGAAGCCATTCTATCTCTAAGGTACTCAGGTGCTTTTCCATGCAGACTGCAGATTATACACAACTCAGGGCCAGGACTTCAACTGTATTAATTTCCAGGCATTTAGCTCTTCTATTCTTGTCCACTCCCTCTGTTTGTTTTTTTCTAGACTGGGACTATCCTTCAGGTTTTAGCTTTACTTCTGTCTTTTGGCCTCTTTCATCTCCCCTCCAATGTTTCTAGTGTGGTTGGAGTACATAGTACGTGCTTGAACCTGTCTGCCCCCCTTGAAAACACCTCAGCTGCTATGCACTGCCCCTGGGATCAAGGCCAATGTCCTTCATGTCGGTCTCTTTCTGCCTGCACAACCTGACTGCTCCCATACATTGTTCCGGTCATGATGGCCTCTGTGCAGTGCTTTGTTCATGGGCATGCTATGTCCCACCACAGGACCTCTGCACTTGCTGTTCCTGCCCCTAACTGAGCTCAAGTTCAATGAACAATCCCACTATCTTCAAACTGTAACCAGTTGTCTGAGCAATTCATTGAGGCTAAGATTTGATGTCAGTTATACCTTCAATTTACAAATAAAGAGCCTGATGTCCACAGAAGGACAAATGCCGTCTTTCTGCAATTAGCTCTGAAATAGCTTCTCACAGAGTCCCAAGCATCCAATGACTGGCTCTGAGGGGTGAAGGAAGAGAAGTGGGCAGAGTCTGGGAAAGGGCACGGATAAAATTGGTGTGAGTGGGGAGGTCACTCTGTGAAACAATTAAAATAAAATTAAATCTCATGATTATACAAGCTACAAAATACCTAAGAATAAATTTCATAAGAAAGATCACCCACTGTTCACCTTTGGGTAAATATTTTTGAATTCCCACTGGTGCATAAGGGGATACCTTGGGAACAAGACAGACAAAGCCCTGCTCTGATCACATTCTAGAAGGGAGACATAACAGCATCAGGGGACCTCAAAAAGTGGCAGAGTGACAGGCTAGTGCCAGGGAGCTGGCAGGGTCATGCACTTCAGGTACTGTGGTCTAGGTAGGCCTCTCTGAGAACATGACCTTTGTGCTGAGGCAGAGCTGGTGATATGAAATACGGGGCGAGGACGTTTTGGTCAGAGGTAAAAGGATGGGCAAACATCTGGCACAGCTTGATGCTCTGGAGAAACAATAAGAAGCTCAGCAGTGAGTGAGAGAATGATATGAGCTGAGGACTGAGTGCGAGGCCAGGCATGGAGCAGGCCTTTCATGCTGTGATTGGGAGTCTGGAATTTATTCGAAGTGCAACAGGA
This sequence comes from Murina feae, assembly GCA_004026665.1. Taxonomy (NCBI): domain Eukaryota; kingdom Metazoa; phylum Chordata; class Mammalia; order Chiroptera; family Vespertilionidae; genus Murina; species Murina feae. The sequence goes on along the minus strand of PVJC01013399.1, from coordinate 27,953 downwards.
AGAAATTGGGGGCTTTATGAAGAGCAGTGATGGAACCAGACTTCAGTTTCAGGAAAGTCGGCCCAGCTACTCTTGGGCAGGGAGCAGAGTAAGTCAGAGAGCAGTTAAAATGCTTCTGCAGTGATATAGGCTGGGCCACCTTTTTGATGCCTGGATATGTCAGCACACAGAAGATGAAGATCCCTGCCCTCAGGAGGCGAATTCTAGGAGGAGGAGAAAAGCAGTAGCAAACATAACAAGTAAGCACAGAGGGTGACAGTGCTACAAAATAGGAGAGAGTAGCAGCGTAAGGGGACAGACTGTGTGGAAGGGGTGGGGAGGTATCATGGCAGGCTGTGCTGTTAAGAAGGGTGAGTTCTCAAGGCAGACTTCAGTGAGAAAGTAGATTTGAGCAAACACTATAGGAGGTGAGAGAGCCAGCCAAGTGGATAGCTGGAGAGGACTACTGCAAGCAAGGGGAAAAACACGGGCAAAAGATTGAAGGTTCTTACCTTCAAGCAAGGTTGATGTGTCCAAAGAACAGAGAGGTCACGGTGACTGGGGTAGAATGAGGCAGAGAGCAAGAAGAGGAGTTCAAATGGTGAGAGGGGCCCAGCATTTAAGAATTGGTAAGTAGATATGGAAATAGAAGTGGTGAGGTATTAGGAGAGCATTCTAGCTTTATCACATGATCTTATATAATAAAAGGCTAATATGCAAATTGTCCCCTTGGGAGTTCGACTGACTGGGAGTTTGACTGCTGGCTGTGATGTGTGTTGACCACCAGGGGGTGGCTTGGAATGAAGGTAGTGGCGGGGGGCTGGGGGGGGGGGAGAGGGGAAGGAAGGCCTCGATTGGCTCTGATTGCCAGCCAGGCCTAGGGACCCTACCCATGCATGAAGTTCATGCACCGGGCCTCTAATATAAATATAATCAAAGGTTATGCTAATAGTGTAGGAAGAGACAAAGAGGACTATGCAAATCTAAAGGTGAGAACTTAATATGACAATATGGCATTTCAATTCAATGAGAAAAGAATTGGTTACTTAATAATTAGAGCTGTCTAACTGGTTGTTTATCTGGAAAAAAAACTAGACCTTTCCCTCGGTCATACTCCACACCATATCAGTGGTAATTTAGATGGATTCAACAAAGAGCTAAAAATCAGGCTTAAGGCTGAATAATCTGAACTGTGTGAAGAACTTCTCAAAAACCTTGGAAAAGGAGAGGAAATTGAGAACATATTAGATTATCTAAAACTGGAACATCCTTATGCCCAAAGAATAGTGACTGCCAGGACTACATATGGACAAATACAGAAGAAAAAAAGCAAATAGCTAATAAACATTGGCAAAGAACCCCAACTTCAGGAAAAGTCATTAGAATACCATTTTCACCCCATGCTGGACACATTAGGTTGTAAATGTCCAGGGCAGGTGGAATTGTGGGAAGGGTCATGTAAGGGACACTGGGAGGAATGTTATCTAGTCAGTTCCATGTGAAAAACAAACTTGCTCTTTACTCATATTTGGGAATTGTTTAGAAGTAAAAGTTACACTAGACAGCATACATATATAAGGCTGTTTATTCTAGTTTGTTGTTGTTAGTTGGGAGGAAAGTGGTGAAAATCTGAATGTCCATTAATAAGAGACTGGGTAAATAGATCATAATATATTCATACTTTATAGAAGAACAATAGTCAACTATTAAAAATAATGCCTTAGCTTTATATGTATGGGTTTGAAGGGGAATTCTGAGCCCTTTTGACACAAAAGAACATTTGTGTCCTGAGGACAATGCACAGAAGTTGATCAAATATCCTCACTTCCTTTTCAAATGTCATCAATGCAGTAAGTCACTGCTCTCTTCATATGGAAAGGGGTGAGAAGTAATAAAAATTGTCTCCTAGACCAATCTACCCAGGGTCCTCTGAGCCCTTTCTCAGCTAAGCTTCAATCTTGATCTATAAAGACTTAAACAAAACATTAACATCATTTCTAAGAGCTCAGTGTCGCATCCCTAGGTGACCCTAGTTTCCCTTAAAGTGCCTGCATGAGGAAACTTCAGGCTGTCCAAAGAATTGACTTTTCCAGCAAACAGGGTCCTGTCTCCCTATCTCCCAGCCTCTAGGAGATGCAGGAGCCTATTTCAGTAAGTGCCAGTTAGCAAACTCAGATGCATTTCACAGGCACCCACACATCCTTTCAGCTTCCCCGACTGTGGAGTCCCTGTTTGCTGCCCTCCCTCCTCCATCATTCTCAGGTTACCTCTATACGACTTGGAGTGGAACTCAGTTCCATCATCTATCAGCAGTTATTGAGTAAAATCTCCTTTCACCACTTTATCAAACATCCAGCAGTGTTTACCTTTGATAATGTAGACATATGCTGCTTGTATCTTTTACAAAACTTGGAACTTTATGTGGGAATAATTGTTGGCTAGTTCTGTATTTTTTGAGGCACTAATTGTATTTAGCAAGCAATTCTCATGCTCTGATATATCTGATTTGTACTTGAATTCCAGGAGTCACTTTATTTATACAAATTCTAGGACATAGATCTTATCGTATTAGATGTATGGGTTAACCAAAACAGATGATAAGTTTAGGAAATCATTCTCAATAGTACCTCACAGCTGTCTAGGTCATTAAATCATAAATAGAAATATCTTAATATAAAACAAATAGCCTAGACATATTTATAAAATCATCTAGAAAATCTCAAAAAAATTTCTAGCATGTACAGCTTTTAATTTTCTTCCCCAAACAGTTTTATATTACATGCAATTAATCACAAAATAAAAGGAATGAAGTAGAAACCAGAAGCATTTCCAGTTTCTAGAATTTTCTCTGTGTGTACTTGAAAGTTGGATTTTTGAGTTAGACAGAATTTTTATTCCAAGTATATATTCTGCTCCCTTTTATCATCTTCTAAATCTAGTGGATGAGTAAAGCAGTTTTTAAACCTGTGGGTTATAACCCATTGGGGAATTAATTGAATTCATTAGTGGCTAGAATTACAAAAATATATTAGAATAAAATGGAACAAGATAGAACAATATTCATCTATTCAGGGAATAGCACTGCTACTAGAGTGTCTAAAGCTTTTTCTTCAGTTAAATTTCCGTGTGTGTCTATGTGTGTGTGCATGGGTGAATTGGATGCTGATGTATCCTTACTGTTGCTTGAGAACAAAATAGTTTAAGAGACACTCCCCAAAGCAATGACAGGACTGCTTACCAAACACGCTAGCATTCTGCAGTCTGAGTTGCCTTATTCTGTGAATTAAATCAGCCAATATTTATGAACATTCTTGTTTTATCCAGCGCAGTCTTATGTTGAGGTTAGCTAGCCAGGGTGCTTGTTTGCTTTGGTGTTAGACAAGAAAGGGATGTCCCACCGATACCAAGGCAAACCTAGCCAGCAGGTACTGCATTCTGAACGAAAAGGAACTACAGTTCTCACTATCTTTTCAGTTTCCTAGTGTAAGTATAGCCTCAAATAGCATCTGTAGGAGCATGATGTCAGCACAATTAAAACAAGAAGAAGCTGAAGGCACTATCTGCTTCTAGGAGGGACTGTGTTGATCTTGTAAACAAAACTATAAATGTTCAATGGGTCAAATATTCAGGCGTGTCCCATCAACCACGTCTACGCTGCTGGACACCATGGGATAGGTTTTGAAATATATGTCATTTCCTCCCATTAGCCACATAACTTATCTTTTCTTAACTGCTACATGACAAATACAATAGTAAGTTTTCACTCATAAGAGCATGTGTACGTGTATGTTTTGATGCTATTAATGCAAATATGCTTGATACCAAGAGACTGGGCAACGTCAGAGTAAAACTCTTTATAAGAATTAGAAGCTCTATACCGGGCACACAGAAGGTGCTCAATAAATGTCAAATCAGTGATTGAATGGATTAAGTGCCATGCTTGCAGTATGACTCATGAATAAATTTATTAGAAAAGAGAGTGTTACTGCTATCAAAGTTGATGGCTGATGCAAATGGAAAATGCAAAGAAATATTAGCCGAGTTTGAATTTATCTGGGTAAGATTAACCACCATTAAAACCAGCAGTAAATATCGAAAAAAAGAATAAGTCATTTTTTTACTGGTTTTTGAGGCTTATTCTAACACTCTATCATTTTAATCTCTAATAAACCAAAGTAAATGAAGGAGATTATCCGCAGCCTGTACAGGATCGGCAGCCATATATTCAGTTAAGTATGTGTCCTTCACAGACTTGTTCCAAAATAACAACACACCCTGGATCCAAAAGCCTTACGAAGGAGGCTGATTTATGAGGTATCTTCTTAATTATGCAAGTTTTAGAGAAAATGCTATATTCAGAAGTTTCACTTACATCACATCTCATAAAAAGCTTAATTTGAAGTTGGCCGATTATAGGTAAGTCCTGAGAAAGGGGCTAATTAGCTATGTATCCCATAGCACTCATTTTATGAGAGTGAGGACAACCCGTTTTTAATGACTGGCTGGGAAGACTCGGGCCAACTCAGACATCATGGGCTCAGACTTGCTGAAGGACCCAGATTACCTTCAAGGGGGACACCTAACTCTACCCAGCATCCCATGGGCCTGTCCTGGAATGTAAAGGGTTTAAAGGGGAGGGACTTAGGTGAGAAAGACACTGTTGCTTAAGTGCTTCCTCTGGGAAGAACACTTCAGAAGTTCAGGATAAGAAAGAATCTGTAACAAGCAGAACTTCAATCAATAAAAGAAATATGCTTAAAAGAAACTGGAAAGTGAGGGAAGCAGAACTGTTAATAATAAGTTTCTAGCCTACAGGCCTGACACAGAGGACAGAAAATATATAGAGAACTCCAGCAGAGAAAGAAGTGGAGTTATCCTACATTTCTTTACCTTAGAAAGATTAGTCTATAATTTTTCTGAGTCACACTTACATTACTTTTCAAAGCAATAAGCTCACAGTACCTAAACATTTATGAATTTTTGCCACGAGTTAAGCTTTACTTTTTCCCCTCCTTAAATGTCAGACTATATTCCTTAGTTTCATACATACAAAACAATTTCTGGAGTAGAAATTTTAAGGAAAGCGGTTGTGTGTTTATTACTCAGCCTTAATTATGCCTAAACTCAGCCTTAATTATGCCTATACATGCAACAAACTGTGACATCAATGATCCTTTGCAACCCAGGATCTGAGTCCTGCCCTTGTAATTATGTTAGAAATCTTGACAATGGACTTGCTTTTGTTTTAGGACAGAAGTTTGTTTTCCGGGGTTTTCTGACCACTCACCTTCAGTCTGGAGTAATTTACTGGACTTCATTCTCATATGAGTTTATATCGATGGCCACACACCTTTAGAGGCAGCATGAATGGGCGGTGATTTCTCTTGGTATAAAGAAGCATACAGTTCAACCCCATGACTCTAAGCCATTTGTTTTCTTAAAAACTTCCCTAAATTATTCCATGCATTTGACTTGTAGATGCACCACTGCTTTATACAAATACTTAGCTTTGAAACAAGGATCTAAAAGGGATGCAACCAGCTCTGCTCCAGTTGTATGTGCATGATGAGCTCTTTGCACAGCATTACCCCAAACAGCTTTGAGTGGTTTCAATTCATAACACTGGCAGACAAGTCCGTGTATCACTAACTGTGTGTACAAACCGGACCCCACCATGTGAAAAATTAACCTCTCTCACTCTCAAACCACAACGCCCTTTCAGCTTAATTTGGATTACTGTGGATCCATTTTTATGGATCTTGTTTGAAATCCTGTTGGATGTCATTGCTATTGCAAGTCCAGCAAATTTCATTTCTATATAACATTAGGCTAGAGAGGAACATATCAACAGACAGACACACAATGGAGACATGCAGTGGGGTTGTGCTTAATGCATGGATGTAATGTGCACAGAGAAGAGGCCAAGCGCATCACTTCATTTAATGCGGGCACAGGTTTGTAACGAGTCTGAGACATTGTAAACAAGCCTTAAGCAAAGGAGCAAATGTAGAGGGGAAACGAAGCTGAGAAAAATGAGCAGGAAATGGGCAAGATGACTCATCTATACTTGAACATCTGACCTGTCAGCTGGTCGTCGCCTGCGGCAGGGGCGATGCGAATGTAAGGTGTTGTAAGCTGAGTCACGATAATCGCAGCTATGGCAAAGGAAGATCCCCAGGTCAGCATGCATGAGGGAAGAAAAAGCCAGACTGAAGCTAGGCTAGCAAGGAGAATCTCCATCAGTACATCACATTGTCTCCACTTTGTTCCAACAACAACAAAAAGATAAGGGAAAGAAAAGAAAAGCAAAAACAAAAACAACTCACAGCAAGGTGTTGACTTTTCTGAATTATTTTCCCTTAAACATGCTTTAGCTCGGCAGTTAGATTTCTAAGTATGACATAGTTGTAAACGTTGGCTGAGATAGATCAACTGAATAAATAAGTGCAAACACATTGGTCCCAAGTAAGACTCCAGACTGAACAATTATTTCCAACTGCTATTGAGTATGATGTATGAAGATTCATTGCTAATTCTGATGATCTAAACTTCAGGCTTTTAGAATTTATTAGATTATTTAAAATTCTGCTGCTTAAATCACAATATTTTTTCTTCTTGCTAAAATGACCTTTGTGAAGAACGTTATCCTCTTTCACTAAAAAATAAATATGTAGAGAAACCTCTCTGATAACTAAATTTCATGTAGGGCATTTCTATTTAGGAATCTCATTATGTCACATTAAGGGAATGAAAAAATGCATCTCACAGCATTGGTGAGAAAAATAAAAACTAACCACTGCCTTTGCTATAGTTGTCATGGTTAAGATGTGACCAAAGAAATCATTTAGATTCTTGAAGTGGACCAGGCAGATGTCTGGTTTGCCTGTAGAGCTCAGTAGTTGTGTTTAAATGGTTAACAGTTATGACACACAGATATTAAAAAAATAAGAAAGTAAAACATCAGTTCTAACATGATACAGCTGGAAAATGATGCAAATAAAAAATACTGAAAAATTAAGGACTTACATGAAAGATTACTAATTTACATGGAACAGCCTGGGTGCTATTAGAAATGTGGCAGCGAGTAAGGAAAATAGATCATCTAGCATCTGCAGACAATTAAACCCAAAACTGCTGCTGCATAATATTTTGAAATATCCCTCTGCATCGTTCAAACAGTGATGCTCCTTATAACTAGACAACTGCCACAACTGGGTTTAAAAGTAGTATAATCAGCTCTCACCCATTATTAATGAAAACTTTCTAATCTTGCTAAGTGAGACAAATAACAGTTTAGTCAAAGAATAGAGAACTCCCAAGGGTATTACAAAAATAATTTTCTTGATATGACATAGTATGCAATTTTGCAAACTGATATAATAAAATGTGAACAGTAAAATGCTATTTCTCAGACTTGTTACAAAGTTGGTACCAATTTCAAGTTTATACTTATAATATTTGTTTGGTCATAGACTACTGTTGTTCAACCAACATTCCTGTATGGTATTTCATTACCAACAGGAAAATCGCACCTACCCTATTTTTGAGAAATGTTATATTGCCTTATTCAAAAACAAAGCAACTCCACAATACTGATAAAAGTAAACAATATGAACAAAATGTTACTTGAAAATGCCTATGCTGGGCAGCCATGTCTTCACCACTGAAGGGAAAGCTAACTGCAATCTGAGGCTCAAAACTCCCACAGGAAAAAGTACCTTACAGAGAAGATATCTTAAGAATTTTTATATGATCTTTCTAACCTGTGTTGTAAAGAGTTCAATTGCTATTATTATTTTTAGTTATAAGGGAAAACTCGATTAGTTAGAAATTATTTAAAAATAGTGGTCAGCTAGCCACTGCCTGCTTTTGCAAATAAAGTTTTATTGAACACAGTCATGTTTATTTGTTTACACACTACAGACAGCACAACAATGGCAGAGCTGAGCAGTTATAAAAGAGGCCATCTAGCTCACCAAGCCTATTTACCATGTGCCTTTTATATAAAAATCTGCTGTCCTCTGTCTTAGAATATCAATAAGAACGTATCTAGAAAACAATCACCAACTTCGGTAAAATAAAGTCAGGAGATTTCCTATTTGTAGGTGTTGAAAACACTTCTGGTGCTGATAAATTTAGGTTCCCCCTTACACACAAAGGTAAGCATGGATGAGTAAAAAATTCACTCAGTGTATCAGACTTCCAAAGTGTCATTTCAGTTGCATTTTGTGGGATCTTCTGGAATTTGATGAACCAGTATTTGCTCAACTGTGTTTTACATGACTCTAATGTTCCTTTAAAAATGAATCTGGTTCCCATGCATTTGGGCAAAATATAAGACAGAATGAAGTTAAACAGGTGTTTTTCCTTAGGAACTTTCCAGGGGCCCTAATGCACTGATGACGTACATTACGAAGACTATTTCAAATCAAGAAAAGAAAATATTGTCTCTAGAAGATGCTGAATGACAAATCTATGTCATATTTATGTTTCTATTTCTAAATCCATAGCTCAATAGCAGATTAGCATATGTAAGTGGTCTTACTATGTAATTTGTTTTCTCCTGCATTGAATGTGAGTAATTAAGAAGAAGCTTAATTAGCTTTACATCTCTACAGACATTCTTTTCAGTTCTCTTATCAGAATACTTTCATTCTGTAGCATTGTGGCCTAGAAAGGATGGTATTTCTTTGAACAAAACTGTGAACAGAAAAGCAGTCTACAGAAACTTCTCAAAGAGCCTGGTGATTAAAATAAGAAACATTCAAATTTCTGAATATAGTTAGAAATTATATCAGGACAATGGAAATCCTTCAAAGTTTCCTGAAGGTCTTCCAGCAAAGCATATGCACATTCCAGTACAAATGTAAATTAAATAAAATATTAAACTTAAAAACAGTAAAGGAATTTTGCACAGAAAAATTCCCTCTAAAATATGACATTAGAATCATGATTTGTTTTCTTTTTGTTTAAGGTTTATGATCTGATTATTATAATACTTTTGGAAAGAATTTAGCATATGTTCTTACGCAGTTTTTGTTTTGATTTCTATCTACAATGCTGTTAGCCAGATCTTAGCAATGGAAGAGAGAACATATATAACCCCACTCGCCATACACTAAAAACAAAAACAAAAATCCTCAACACCTTTATGAAGTAAAAATCCTCCAAATTTAAAAAGTGACATATTTATGTATCTGTACTTGGAAGTCTCAGATTATACTTCACTTAACATATTAAGCACCCAGGTAATTTTTAAAATAAGTGTATAATAAGAAAACTCCCAAAGACTATATTGTCAAGGAGAAACACAGCTCACACCATGCTATGGAAAATATTATTGTGTTAAATATTAACAAAAAATATACATTTTAACTGATTGTTATATCAACCCACTTAATATAAGAAATCTAATTTTCTAACGAGATGGATTTTGATTTTTAAATGTATTTTGTCAATTTAGAACTTATCACTGACAAAGTCTTACAAAACTAGCATAAAAACCATTTCAAACCTATCAGTTACCATCAGGCAGCCATGAGGTATGTAAGAGTAAACGGAAACACATATACTCATTGCTGAGACACACAGTTGGACCAAATAGTCTGGAAAAGAATATAACTATAAAAAGGTGAATGTGTATAAAAATAAAAATAAAAATTAGGAGAACTAGGAAAAAAAATTAGGAGAAAAGGTACTGTTTACTGTTCAGATATAAAAGAATCCTATAATTGGGTGGACAACATCCAAGCATCATGTATATTCTTTGGTTTGGTGTCTTTATCTTTTAGTTCAAGAGACAGAAAACTGTCATGAGTTTGCCTATAGTAGACAAAAAAAATACAGTAACACAAGTCTATGAGGACTCTAGATGTATAAATTAAAGGAGGATACATAAAATATAGGCGATCTCCCATACATGAAGATATGAAATAATATACCTTAGGTTTTTTCCTGTGCCTATTTTTCATGAGGCTTTATATTTGAGATTATTAGTATCAAAATACACCCTTGTATATGATTAAAATAAGCAAAACATTACATTTATAAATAGTATGAAATGTATCTTTAAGAGACATATCTATACTTGAAATTATAAATTAGTTCCCTGGGAAGAAATACCCACTTCCACACATTTAATATAAAGATACTTGTCAATAGTTGTTTCAGAAGAACATTGAAGTCTAAATTCAAACATTGCTTAGGAAAATGGTTCAGTGTCTGAAAATTTAATTAAGCCACCACACTGTCAGCAATATGTGGCAAAAAAATAGGTATTTGAACTGTTTTAAATTTCAAACATCTTTATTATAGGGTGCCAATAAAGTTATTAGACCTGACTATTTCTCTGTTATGACTAAGTAGTCAAGATGGAAATGCTTCCCACACTGCAAAAAGAATTTTTAGTGTGAATAAGGAAAAATGTGATTATGAAGGTGGTAAAACATTAAACTGTGCTGGAAAGGGAGTTTGCTGCACCTGTACATGTAGAAATTAATAAAATAAAATAGTACCAAATAGTGTAGTTTTGCCTGGAAGGAGAATATCTCCTGAGGTTTCCTCCTGTATTATGATTTTATGACTGGAAATGACAATGTTATGTAATGAATATTAACATTTGTTTCCCTCCTACACCTAAACAGATTATTTGGATTGAGTTTGTTGCTGTGTAAATTTTTGCAAATGGCTCAGAAAATCTGAGAGGGGACTATTTAGTCAGTCAGGTCATCTGATTGCTTAATCATCCTTTGGTGAATTGAAAAGCAAATTACAATATTGATTAAATCTAGCTGATGGAAGAAAATGCTCCAAAATCACTGTGTAATTCAATCTATTGTGAAAATAGCCATTCTCAGATTTCTATATTTACTAGTGTGCTCTTTATGTAATTATTTAAATATGTAGATGAACATGCCCGATATTTCATTATTTTCAGAGTAAACTAACTGGTCAGTAACTTAATTATAATGAAGAGGAGGACAGATACTTATACAATGCAAGACTATAATTGGTGAGAGGAGAGGATCTGCTGGGTGAACGCCATGAGCTACTGTGGAACATCGGGGTAGGAGTCCAAACAATTGGGATCAAGCCCATAACCACTGGTTATTGACCTTGGTTATTGGTTATTGACCTTGGTAAGTCAACTTGTCTCCCAAAATACACATTTTCTTCATCTTAAAAATAAAAATAGCAATATTTGTGTCCTTTTCACAGTAATGTTAAAGAAATAAAGGAGAACACATGTATTAAAGTGATTTTCAGCTCTGATGTTAAACATAAGGCATTATAAATTAGGCACTCTGGAAATTGATTTACTTTCTGAGACCTCAACGATGTAGAATTCAATAAAGCAATTTGAGCATGGGCAATGACCTGGAGGTCTAAGATCATCAATACCCCATTCACAGGCCCTATCATGCTGTAATAATTAATAGCTAATAGCATATTACAGTTTTCAAAACTCATCAATATCTTTTAATTTCATTAATTGCTAATTTATTCCTATAAACAAAGGCACTAGTCACATACACCATATGAAGAATTTAGAATTTATAAATCAACATAAATTCTTAGAAATAAAACTATGAACCCATGAGGACAAAGAAAATATAAATGGGGTGAGTACCTCACACAATGTCTGGCACATAATACGAAACTATGAAATATTTGTCAAGCAAAAGTCATGTATCTTCGTAAATAAGAATTCAATGAGAATTTTGAAAATGCAGGTGGACATCCATAATATACTCAAACTATGTTGCCTGACAGTTAAATAATGAAAACAAGATATTTTTATCCAACAGAACTCGTCAAGTGACTACTATCTAAGATCTGAGTAAATCTAGTGCCACAGACCCAGTGACGCCTTCTTGCCGTCAAATCTAAATTAAACACACAGAACGAGCTCATTGTCACATGGTTACTCTAAAGTCTGAAGGGGTGTATTTAACTCCAAGTGTTAATTTATAATGCCTCATTTTAATGCAGCATTTTACATTTTGCAAATTTTGTTGTCATACATGACCACATGTGATGGTTAAAATCCCACTACAAGGTGGACTTAAGGACATGGGAACTCTGGCACACACACAATTGGGTTTTCTTGTTTAGCAGATGCCATGTGGTGAGCTTGGTGGTTGGCTCTAAGCATTTCTACAGTTCATCCTTGATCACATTTTCCAGGATTTGAACCAGGCTTGGGAAACAGAAGTTCCATAATAACATCACTTGGTTACTGGGTTCAAGGAGACACACATCATCAGAAAACAAGCAAACAAACAAAAAATCCCATGCAGACTCTATAGAACTACTATAACTACATGATTCTTTAAAAATGACAGGCAGTATCTTACTACTTTGTGTATGAAGAGTCACTAGATACAGTAGTACTACATGTGGTACTATGGTTTAAAAAGTATACTGACATCAGATAAAATTTTATTTTAAGTTTTAAAAAGATAACCATTGAAAACTGCTTGGACCACTTATTTTAAGAAGCATTTCAATGCTAATGTTAATGTTTACTGCCACTAGTTCCTAATACATACCTACATGCACACACACATGCACACATTTCAATGAATTTAATATTCCAAGAAGTTTTGAAATACTCTCTAAAATCTTTAAGGAAATACATTAAGAGAGCATTCCACAATTTCAACCTACCTTTTGTGGCCACTCGAACACAGTCTATTTTGGTTTCCTGTGTCAAATAAAGAGGGGGGGAAATCAGTATTCATGTTTTATTTAAAACAAATGCAAGTATCTGCAGTTCTATGTAAATACTGTTAATGAAAGGTCTCATTGGTCCTAGAGTAGCGTTAATCACATGATGGTCACTCCTTGAACCAAGCTCAGATACACCTTCCGGCTCCAGCCCAGATGGTGGTGGGCATTTCTGGAGCAGATAAGGAGCAAGGAGCTAAATCAAAAATGTCTCTGCCTGGTGGCCCCTGGCCTCCTTCTGCAGACCCTCCCTTGCTCTCTGTGCAAGCACTGCTGAAGATCTCTGTCCCAGATGTCCTCTGTCTTCACAGGCAAGGTCAAGTCAGGGAGGACACCCAGACCTTTGCTGTGCAGGAGGCAATCATGGTCACATCTGGGAAACCTGCCTTCTACGAGACTTTACTCTCATATCAGAGTTCTGCATTGGTCTGAACAGGAAAGGGAAACTTTTCAAAAAAAACTCGATTGATTTTATTTTGTTAACATCTCATCTTTTTAAAGCTGTTTTCTGTTTGGAAAAAAAGGTGCCTAATTTAGTCACAGTTATAGGAAGTATAAACTCTTGTGGATATGAAGAAACAGGACAGAATATGCTGAAAAGACAGATGTTGTGAATCTCACAAGAATTTAAATGAGTTGAATATATGTGTTGTAGCTATATTATTTTCCTGTAAAACAGTAAGCTAAGCAGAATTACTAGCCAACTTTTCATAATAAGTAAAATCTGAAAATAAAAACCATCATGTTGACAATATATTCTTTTTTACCAAAACAAATATGAATATATTCATTTCTTTCCATACATTTCTGTAGGTGAAAATAATTTTAAAAAGTGGAAAAAACCCCACATTTGTTTCAATCAAAACACACAAAAGCATAACTATTTCTTACTATTTTCTTACTTAATCTATGTTCACATTCATAACCCTAAATAGCCTAAGTGAACAGTCATCTATATAACTTACCCCATTGGCTCTGCTAGCAGCTTGGAAATAAATTCTGTAGCTTTTATGGGGGAGAAGAGGAGTGTTCCAGTATCCATTGTATGTCTTGTTATCCCCAATAGTAAAAGGCTGAGCTGCTTGCAGGCTGTTTGCTGGGAATTCTGCAGCAAAGTAATACTGTGAGTTCAGGATAGAGGCGTTCTGGAAGTGAATTGGCACTGGGTAGCACTTTAAGATTTCTGTTGTCTTTTTAGTTCTTCGAGAACGTTCTTCCTCGACAACTATTTGGTAGACACTAAAAAAGAAGAGAATTATAAGTGATATTTTATAATAACTGAGCTTATGCCCTTTGCCTCTGATTGTGTGGACCCACAGGATATCCAAAATAAACAATATACAGGATATAGTCAATAATAAGTGCTTACTACATAATAGACACACAACACTTGCTCAATGAGAAAGGGAAAGTGCTTAATATTTCACACAACTCTCTCATCCCAAATAATACAATCTATTGAGGGAAACAAAATTCACATAATTACTGAAGTTTTATATAACAATCTCTGCTGTTTATGAAAGCTGGACACTAAAATACTCCTTTTCTTACATGTGATCAAAGATGAATGTGTAGACCAAGCATTCCAAACTGAAAGGCTAACATGGGCCAAATAAATGAGGCATTTGGCCCATGGCCCGTGAGTTTGACATGCTTGGTGTAGACAATTAATCCAGTTTACCTAATAAACAGAATCATATTAATTGTACATTTATTATTAAAGGCAATGTATTATTTTCATCAATGATATTTGTATGAATTCATGTGAAGTTTTAACAAGTCACAAAGTATAATGTGTAATGACTCATGTTAACGAAGGTTTGACTTTGATATTTTTTTATATTCCTTTGTCCTTCCCCATATTCAGGCAGAGGAAAGAGATGGCACGAGAAAAGCAGATAAAAAGATTGGAATTTCAGACACTGAGGCCTTGGAGTTATAAGCAGTTTCTAAGAGTAAGTGATGAATAGGGCTACTTGACATATATAACGAAAAGATGGAAATGATCATCCTTCGAAGATGCCTGCAAGAATAGATACCTCACAGAGGAGTGGATTTTCCACCTTCCCTTCCCTGCCCCCAACCCCAATGTCTTTGAATTTTGAAGTAACTTGAAGAGAATGGAAAAAACCTGGAAAGGACGAACTTAATAAGATATATACATTTACTAGAATGATGAATAACTGTGCATTTTGTTGAAAAAAATTTCTAATACTGAGAAAAACTAAACCTTGATATCAGCTTTCAAAAACTGAATCCAATAAACCAGTCAGAGAAAGACAAATACCACATGACCTCACTTATATGTGGACTCTAATGAACAAAATAAACTGACAAACAAAATAGGTCCAGAGACATGAAGGGTGCAATAGACTGATGAATGTCAGAGGGAAGAGGGGAAGGGGCAAGAAATCAACCAAGGTACTTGTATGCATGGACACAGATAACAGTGTGGTAAAGGTATGGCTGGAGAGGGGGCGGAGCAGAGTGAAGGAGGTTAATGGGGGAAACAAGTGGAACCTCTGTTAATATTTTCGACAATAAAAACAAAACAAAACAAAACAAACAAAAAACAATCCAAATTCAAGTCCTTCTGGCAAAAAGATGTATCTTTTTCTTAACATACTAGAGAATCACTGTTTCTCCATTGAACAATGCTATAATGCTGGAGCGGCTCAGTATTGAGAATTCATTAATGCCTACCATGCCCACAGGCCTGGGGAAGGCCTAGAGAGGTCCCTCTTTGGGCTCTCGTCCCTGTGAACTCTGAATTTGGACTGAGTGAAATTACCTGTTTCTGGAGTGCAAACACTTAGCACATTAGTGTGATGCAATGTAGCTGCCCTTCAGTTTATAATTGTGTCTAAACAAAAATCAATTGTTGTAGGTGTAGAACATCGAAATGATTGCTCAGAACATAGATAGTCCAGCATGTTTACAGTGTAATGATACAGTGAATTCTGAGCAGTGATGTAAACTTAAAAAAAAAAATACAACTCTCACTTCCTAACATCAGAGACTTTTGGCTATATAACACTAGAGGCCTAGTGCACAAAATTCATGCATGGTGTGGTGGGGTCCCCTCAGCCCCCAATCTGGGACATCCCTCTTACAATCTGGGACTGCTGGCTCCTAACTGCTTACCTGCCTGCCTGCCTGATTGCCCCTAACTGCTGCCCTCTGCCAGCCTGATCACCCCTAACTGCCTCTGCCTGCTGGCCTGATCGTCCCTAACTGCCCCCACTGCCATCCTTGTTGCCCCAAACTGCAACCCTTGCTGGCCTGGTCGCCCTCAACTGCCCCCCCTGCCGGTGTCATCATCCCTTGCAGCCTGCTGTTCAGTTGTTTTGTTTTCACTCACTAACCCCGCTGCTGGCCTGGTCGCCCCACGCAGCCTGCTATTCAGTCGTTTGGTTGTCCCTCACTAACTCCCCTGCCAACCTGTTCGCCCCATGCAACCTGTTGTTCAGTCATGTGGTTGTCCCTCACTAATCCCTCTGCCAGGCTTGTCGCCCCATGTAGCCTGCTGATCAGTTGTTACTGTGACAGAGTCCTGAATAATTTGCACATTCTTCTATTATTAGTATAGATGCACTACCAAATCTGGTAGAATTCTAACTGCATGATGTTTCTAACACAAAAGGATCACAACAGAGGTAAAATGAACTTTGATTTCTTACCCCTTTCTCCCTGACTTCTTATAGCTACAGTAAGATGTGGCTACTTTATATCTGCAGCTTAGCCAGTGGCTCAGTTAGTTGGTATGTCGTCTTATGCCAAAAAGGCTGTGGGTTTGATTCCTGATCAGGGCACATACCTAGTTTGCAGGTTTGATCACCAATCAGGGAGAAAATGGAAGACAACTGATCGATGTTTCTCCATTATTCCTCCCTCCCTCCCTTTCTCCCTTTCTTCTTCCCTCCCTTTCTCTCTAAAAACAATAAAACATATCCTCAGGTGAGGATTTAAAAATCTTTCCATCTATGTATCTATCTATTTGCAAATTCTTTGAAATTTCTCCTATCAAGAATTGGGTTGGCCAACCTTAATGATTACATTCAGCCAATAAAGTATAACAGAGGGACAATGTGTAAATCTGAAGGCTTTGGTCAGAGAAGGCCAGAAATCTTCAGTCTGGTTCCCCAGGGAAGCTAGCTGGGAAAAATAGCCAGGCACCATATAGGTGGTCCAATGACACTGGACCTCTCACCCCAGGGGAGGTCACATGCAGGCACTCTACATGGCAGTCTGGAATAGCTCTCAGGTAACAGTCAGCATCTCCAACAGCCATGTACAAGTGCCATCTTGGAAGGCCACACCACTGAGCCTTCAGATGACAGCAGCCCATTAGGGACTCCAAGTAGGAAATTCTCAGTCAAGCTTTTCCTGGCCCCCAAATCATGACAAAATAGAAAGGTTGTAAAGTTTTGGTATAGTTGATTATTCAGCAAATATTAAAAGAGTATCAGATCACAGAATAATAAGAGAAAAGAGTCAAGGCCAAAGCAAAAGACCATAGCTTCATCACAGTTGACAGCTGGCCCAGAAAGAAGTTATGCCAATAAATACAAACAGCAGTGAGAAAGTGTGAATTCCCTCTTAAAATGCATTGAATGGGGGTGGGAGACCATGGCATATACATCAATCTAGGCTCTAACCCTAATTCTGCCAACAACTGAGGTTTTAAATTAATTTCTTTGGGTCTTATTTTTTCCTACGAAATGAGATAATTAGATGAATTTCTATTACGCATTTTATATTTTTTTATTCATAATTTTTATGCAGCGTATAAAAATTATTACAACAAAAAGGTTATATTAAAGGAATCAATTGCTTTGCAAAGGGATTCTCCATTAAATAAAATAATTTACAACACTGGCTCCTTCTACCAGTCAGTTTTTCCAATTTATTTGCTATATGACATGAATTTCAAAATTTCACTTTAACAACTCCTGAGAAGTGGAAATATAAATATACCTGGGGAATAATTCCATACAAGAAATACTAGGTCACCTTTTTTAAGTTTATAAAATTATTTTTTGATTTTAGAGAAAGAGAGGAAGTGGGGAGAAGGGGGGAGGGGGAGAGAGAGAGAGAGAGAGAGAGAGAGAGAGAGAGAGAGAGAACGAGAGAGAGAGAGAGAGAGAGAGAAACACATAAATTTGTTGTTCCACTTATTGATGCATTTATCTGTTGGTTGTTGAATATGCCCTGACTGAGGATGGAACCTGCAACCTTGGCATAATGGGAGATGCTCTAAACAACTAAGCTTCCCAGCCAGGGCTCCACATGCAGATTTTATTTTCCCATTTTATGATGAGAAAACTGAAATTCAAAGGAGAAGTGCTCATTCATTTGGGGGCACAAATCTAATTAAGTAGATGGCATTTCTTGACCATCAGCAAGACAGTACTAGCATGACCTGCTAAAAATTCCTGGTTAAGATAGGAATTTTCTACTTCCCCGTAACCAATTTGAGTATTGTATAGAGAGATTCTCTCTCATTTATCAAATCAAGGGAGCCATAGATGGTAATTATACCTTTGACCTCAATTTCTTCTCCCATCTGTACTAATTGTGTCATTAACAATTTCCAGGATGCAGACTCCTGGATCTGCAGTGACAGGCTGGTGTCTTCTCCAACTCCTGCTCCCTCCCAGAAATCTCAGCAATGGCACATGGGACAGTGATCACTCACTTCTCAACCTGCAGGGAGCACCCTCCTGATTCTAACTGCTAGATAAAGGATTTTCAGAGCCACTCTGGACCTTTCAGAGATCCGACTCTGGAATTCTCCTACTACAAATGTCTTTCCTCTATTCCTTCACCCTGGCCTGGACCTGAATTTGTTCAATGCGGTTTTCCCCAATACACAATAACCTTTTGTCGCTCTCAGCAGATGACTTTACCTCATAAAAAGTCTGAGGTCCTTTCATGACCTCTCTCAGGGATTTACAATCTCTTCCCCCACTTCCATACGCTCAAGCTCTGCGCCAAACTCCCAGAAACATGTTTTCCATAAAGGCTTGGAGCTATTTGTGTCCTTTTTATCAATATTTCCAAAAGTCTTATAAGTTCCTGGATGAGGAGGTCTGTGATTTAATCATTTCTGAATCTCATGAAAATTAGAATGAAGTGGTCATGAAATATGTATTTTTGAAAGCATAATATAATCCTGAAGTAATTTCTATTCTCTCAACATTATGTGTAGTAGTAAGGAGGAAATACACTGATATTCACAAATATGATTTGCTTAACTACAATTCAATACTAAGTTTATTTTATATTCATTTGCTGAATACCCAAGAGCTAACAGAAGAGGAAGTTACCATGAGAAATGTTTTGTGATATGAGGATGCTGGTATAATTGTAAGTTTATCTTGGATAGCCCACAATGAAATAATGAACCTTGAGAGCATCAAAAGCTGCATCTCTGCTTTCTCTATCCTCTTTGCTCACCTCCATCTCTCACTTTCCATCATCTTTTCCCTAACTTTGCTAGTCTGCGTGCTGTGTATCTGTTTACTAATGTAGTAACTAAATATTTTTGAGCACCTACTCTGTGTTAGGCCCTGATCTACTTTAACTAGAACACCATGACGTCTGACATTCCCTAATAAAAGAAAATTTGGTCTTTTAATTTAAATACCATCAGACTATGGTACAACAAAAGTTAATTAACAAAAGTTAATAAAGTTAATTTTTCTAAGCAATGATTTTATGAAGTTTAGATGAAAATTCAAGAATTAAATGATCATGTAATGGGCCTCCATTTTAGCCAGCTGGTATGTTAAACTATGTACTGTATCCCAGATATATTACTTTTTAAATAGCTATCATCTACTCATCTTCAGCTATATTAAAGGAAGAACTAAGCTGACTAGAGTAATTTCAAACTCAAAATGTCTTTTCATCCTTGCTCGCAAGACAAATTCCATTTGCAAGCATCCCAACCTCAAATCTATTTGCTCTTTAATAATTTAAGCCCTGAAAGGTCAAGAAGCTCTTTTCTATTTCCCTTTATCAAAGTTCAAGCGCTAATGAAAAATAGCTAAATCTTATCTGCTGACCAATTGCCACACATTGCTGTCCCTCTGATGGAGATTAACACATTATTGGCACCTAGGTCAATGGTACCTTGCCAGAACTTTATGATTAATACGTTTTTCATTCTTATAATTACCACCATTTCACTAATGGACTTTATACTGGCAGAAGCTTTGCAACTACAATTGTAATCTCAAAAGTAGATTTGAAAACCTCACTGTTCAATTTTTTTCTTTCCTTTGATTTTTTTTCTTAAAAAGGTGATTTAAAACCCCCCGCAAATCCTCAAGAATAAAAACCAAGCAGAGGTTTCTATCTTAGTGAGCTGAATTAGAATTCTATTATCTTTTTAATGTGTTAGTCATTCTCCCTTTGTTTATTAAAGTTGCACCATTCCTAGCCTGGTTCCACCATTATTCTGGAATTTAAAGTAACATAAAATCTTCCTGTGGCATTTGCAGTATGAAGGCACAATCCACAGTGAAGATGAATCTGCCAAAGATGTGACATCACTATTTCATAACTTTCTTAGGGAATGAAATTTAACTTAAAGTTTAATTTATTCTATGCTTTTCCATAATAACACTTTAAGGTTTCTACAAGGAGAATAGGAAATCTCCATTTATATAGAACTAGGGGCCTGTGATAAAATGTTTTTGGTCTTTTCAAACTTTGAAGACTCTGAGGGAGAGCCTGCTGCAGATTTGAAGTTGACTTAAAAATTTCTGTCCTAATTCATTTCCAGATTAAACTCTTAGTTGCACATCTATTTTTCTTACCCACTTATTCTACTTCTTATCAGCATCGACTATTGGAGGTTTTCCCACTGGATAACAGAGCAGGTGGCAGAGTGAGAGAGGAAAGTAATAATTCATTTCATTGTTGCTTTGCTAAAACTTTACAGTGGGCACTTCTGACTATTTCAAGGAATTAGAATATTCATTTGCAATTTTTGGTAAAAACCATCTATTCTAAAAAAAATAGAGATTAGTGTAATATCATCCTAAAGATTAATATTTTGGGATGAGGGCAAATAAAAGTATAAACTATATGCAATACATGTGAAATAAACGTTTAATTAGCTTCATTTCCATGTAACGACACAGAATTTACTTTCTTCTTGTTCTACTCCAAAACCTGTCAGCATTTACTAAAATGACAACCTATTTAATACGAAAACCTGGTACAATTGAACTAATTTTTAAAAGTTTTGCCACCAGTTTATAATTAGGAGAAAAGGTTATGTTTGTTCTCATGACTAGGATTCCTTGGAGTCCTTCATGTAACACTGGAGCTGAGAGGGGCTGACCTAACACATAACACAGTCCTGTTCACTGAACCATAATGGAGGTCTGGTGACTCCTTTCCACAGACAATGGGTACTGCAGAGCGCACACAGCATATGTAGATCTGTGGGACTGAATATTCTGTGTTAGCAACTTTAATTTCTCTTTGTTCTTTTTTTTTAATATGATTGGTTATAAATTGTTGTGGAATATTTGCATGGCATCACAAACATATTTTACATTCTCTCAGCCATAATTCATCACAAGGAGCTTGCGTAGCATCTCTAAATTACTACTATGTGTGTGTGTGTGTGTGTGTGTGTGTGTGTGTGTGTGTGTGAAGCATGCCCGAGCATGCAGGCCAATATCCTGCTGCTCTGCTAGTTTGTGATAAAATCTGATATAATAAAATATTAATTATAGGTGGTTGGGTGAGAAATATGAACTCAATTATAGTTCCATATTGTGAACAAAAGGCAGGAAGAAAAAATCCTTTAGTTATGGAGGTTTGGGATAATAAAAGAGCAACTAGGACATTAGACTCAGGCTGAGAAACTCCGTAAAAGGCCACCTGTTATTAATCTTCACAACAGGCGCCACATTTCTAGTAAATTAGTCCTAATGGAACATCTTTAAGAGTGACTTCTCTCCTTTTTAACAAGTAAAGACATTTTTCTTTGCATATTTTATTGCACTAAAGTTTATCCTAATTTATTCATCACAATTGCATAAAAATATAATTCAAGGTCAGCTACTATATTAAAACATTTTCTCTTTTTAAAAAATTTTATCTTTCTTTTAAATGACACAAAGCATTTTCTCTTAAGTAGTGCTAGTGACTTGAATAAAAAGAGAAACTGAATACTATTAAAGCCATATTACATATCTTAATTATTATATGTTGGTATTGCATTCAATTCAGAATCTTTCCATTCCTAAAAGTAGTGACACTGCAGGCCAGGTGAGCTCAGATGCAAATGCCACCGTCAAAGAGGCAGGTGCGTGGAGAGAATGCTGAACTGGAGTCACACACCACAGGCAACTGGTTTCAGCTTTGCCTCTATATTGTTGACTGACCACTAATGTCCTTTTCAGGTCTAATATTTTGTAACTCCTGGTACAAGATCAGGCAAGTTGTAAGATCAACAAATGAAAATTATTTCATTCATGTTTCTTCCATCATTCTATTCTACAGTATTTATCAGATATCAAGTCCTGTGCACACAGGGAAGAATAAAAAGAGGAGTAAGGCACAGACTTCCTTGTCCTCAAGAAGCCCAGCCTGAGGGTGTTAGAAACAGATCACTCAAGCAAAGAACTACTGGAATGAGGATCTCAGAAAAGACTGCACAAAGTGTGATTGGACACACGGGAAGAGTGTCAATGTGTACAACGAAATCTCTGCAGCATCTGCTTCATTGGGGACATCTGTCCTGAACTTCCTGCCTAAACATTCTTACTGCTAGGAACATCTGAAGGCTGCTCCTGCACTGCCTACACACACCAACTTTCTCCGCCAAAAAAAGAGGTTTTATTTTATTTTATTTGTTAATCTTTACCTAAGGATATTTTTTCATTGATTTTTAGAGAGCATGAAAGGGAGAGGGAGAGACACACAGAGAGAAACATCTGAGAGAAACACACTGATTGGTTGTCTCTCCTGCACATGCCCTGACTGGGGCCAGAGTTTGAGCCTGCAACCGAGGTACATGCCCTTGATATGAATCCAACTGGGATCCTTCAGTCCATAGGCCAACACTCTATCCATTGAGCCAAACCAGCTCGGGCTAAAAGGTCTTTATATTCCCAATGTAGCTTCGATTCACTCCACCACTTATACAAAGAAAACCCCTACATACCAACTTTTCCCCATCACACTCACCAAAGCAGGTGAGCTTCCAACAACCCAATATAATGCTTTATCAGTAGCAGAGAAGACTGAAGGTTATGGGAGGGTCAGCTCAGGAAGACCTGGCAGGCCCTTGGATAACCGTAAAAGGAATCCTAAAGTAGCAGGATGTTTCCTCAGAGTTTCCATACTGCCCAGCTCCTGGCAGAACTACACTGTAGGGCAAGAGAACCAGGGGGAGTTATGTTTGACTCCCACCGCCACCCGTGATGCCTGAGGTGAGGAGCAAGAATGGAGGCATTGCTGCTCTTCGGGATGAGCAGCCTAGAAACACTGAGTCCTGGTCTCTGGTCCCCTTTCCCTCTCTCTGAATCTCTGTCAGGCAAATTGAGAACTATTCTTTCTACCTCCTGTAGTCACTCCTGTATACAATGATCCATAATTTCTTAATTTTAGCATTTCATATTAATCATTAAGGTCAAATCAATATATTGCAGATGTGTTTTGTTATTTTTTGGGAGAGGTGGTCATTTCTTGCCTTCCCTGTCCACAGGCAGCCGCGCTGCTGGGCTTTCTCCACAGGAGGTCTGGCTGGCATGCTCCTGAGTTTAGGGGTCTGTGCTCCCTGTGAACCTGCCCTGGTGCTGTGGCCTCATACACTGAATCCTTCAGAGGACATTATGTGGAATAAACTTTTTTTAAATCAGTGAAGAAAAGCTATGCACTGTAATTTTATGAACAAAAGCAAGTCTGAAATGGAGTTAGAGGGAAAGTTAAATTAAGTTTCATTGTATAAAAACTCAAATACATGTACTCTATTATTATTATCTTCCCCTGCCATTTTTAAAGTTTCTTTTGAAGGGTTTTGAAGAATGAACTTAGTTTCCAAAATGAATTTTCAAAGAGATGACTGACATTATCATCCTAAAAGCAACATTAATAAAAATGATCTTTGTTTCTTGGCAGTAAAGGAATCCAGATTATTATTTTCTAATACAATAAAGTTCACCTAAAATCAGGTGGGGGAGGGAGGTCTGATGGTAATAAGGAACTCAGCACCATTTGTTAATGCACGTTGTAGCAACTCAGCTACAACAAGAATTAAAAACCCAAGCCAATGTAGTAATATAAAACTGAAATTTCACCACTGAAAAAATGACATTCTGGTCTTTGTGATTATGTGAACCTTAATGAAAAAGGGGAAAATTTTACATTGGAAGTAAGCTATTTAGACCTCCTTTCCTTAAACAACTTTAGCCTGGATAGAACCTTTTCAAAAAGTTCAAGAATTGTGACAAAAGAACATTTAGCCCAAAAGGTTTAAAATGCTCTTATAGTTTTCAACTCCTGGGAGGGAACCAGCTTCTGCTGGCGAATGTGACCTCCTAGGCAGGTAAGGTTGCAGAGAGAGAGAGCACAGCTGTGGGGTCAGAGCAGGATGCCTGTTAACCTCCCCAGATCTGAGTCCCTTCATCAGTGCATGGGGTGCTGGCACCTGACTAAGCGTCTGGTCTGGATGGTCAAAGATCATTTCAGAAAGGACCAGGGATGGGCCTGGAGCATTAGAGCTCCTCAATCCAAGCGACAATGATTATTATTGTAGTTATTACTCCTCCATCATAAGCTGCTCCGAAGATCATAACTCAAGTTCAGAAATATTGTACTAGAACTTAGAATATTTTCTAAGACACACAAGGCAGAAAGGAGACACCATGTCATTACAAGTTGTTTTTGTCGTTACAGACCTGAATAATGCCCATGATACATAAGAAAAGCTTTCCTACAGTGACCAGATAATATCTGTGTTGATGCTGTCCTGACAGCTTTCTTACATGTCATTAATTCTCCTGGCCACCCATTGATTCCTAATCATTGCTTTAAGGCAGATATTAGTATTAGGATTACTCACATCTAATTGATGAGAAAAATGAGACTCAGAAATATTACACAACTTGCCCAAGGTTAGAAAGTAAGGGCTAGATTTAAAGCTCCATGCTGAGGTTAGTTTCATTTTTATGGTCTTAACATCTCTGCACCTTTATTTCCCAGGACAGAACTATTTTTTGTAATTATTCCAATCAACAATGTCTTCTCATCTCCATGGTGTTTTGATGGAACAAAAGATCTTCTAAAACTTTAATTTTGTGGAATGAATATACATTAATACGAAACACATTTCTTGCATAGAATTATTGCTGCCCTGGATGGTATATGGCTCAGTTAGTTGGAATGTCATCCCGTACACTAGAGGGTTGCCAGGTTCATTTCCTGGTCAGGGCACATACCCAGGTTGTGGGTTAGATCCCCGGTCAGGATGTGTATGGGAGGCAACTGATCAATTTTTCTCTCTCACAATCAATGTTTCTCTCTGTTCCTTCCTCTCTCTAAATATCAATTTAAAAATTACTGTCAAAATATGGGTAACTGTACTGCTAGAACATGGATCCTATTAAAGTGATAATCACAGTGTATTGGCATGAGTTTAAAGGGCAATTGTAGGTAGAGCACAGGAGGTTTATCTCGGTGCAGTGGCTGATGCAATGCTGTGAGCACACTCCAGCAGTTCAGATCTCTCTGGCAAACCAGGAAGATGGCAATGCCCGCCTGAGCCCCTCCTAGAGCCACATACACAGTATCCCGACCTTTACGCTCATTGGCTCCCTAATAAGACGTTCTATGATTGGCCACCTCTGCTATAAATACTGCTGCACTTCCTCAATAAAATTAGACCTGCATCACAGAACCTGGTCTCCAGAGTCGTGCATGCAAGCGTCCTAGCGCTAGGGGCTCCGTCGTCCTCACCCCTGGGAGACTCCCTGCTTCAGGCAATAATGATTAGAAATTTTAAGCATCTAACAAAAAGCAAGAAATAAATGGAATGAAGACTGAACAGAAATCTAGTCAACATATTTAGTTAAGCAAATCTGATATTACAGTTTTGCCCTTTTCTAAACTTAAATTCTTTATTGTTTGAAATATTAACATAAGTCTCCTTTTTCCCCCATTGACCTCTCCCCGGCCAGCCCCACCCCACCAGCACATGCCCTCACCCCTTCACTGTCTGTGTCCATGGGTTATGCCCATAGGCATGCATACAAGTCCTTGTTGATCTCTTGCCCCCCTCTCCCCTTCTCTCATAGGTTGGACAGTCTGTTTGATAGTTTTGCCCTTTAAAGCACTTCAGTTTAGCCCTAACTGGTTTGGCTCAGTGGATAGAGCGTCGGCCTGCGGACTGCAAGGTCCCAGGTTCAATTCCGGTCAAGAGCATATACCTGGGTTGCGGGCACATCTCCAGTGGTGGGCGTGCAGGAGGCAGCTTATTGATGTTTCTCTCTCATCGATGTTTCTAACTATCTGTCCCTCTCCTTTCCTCTCTGTAAAAAACCAATAAAATATAAAAAAAGAACTTCAGTTTAAAAAGAACTTTCACTTATAATCATCTTCATGATGACACTGTGAGATATGTTAGTTGCATATAAACTCTCATCATAGAGACTCTGAGTCCACAGGACGGCCTAGACCACACAACAGCAAACAACAGCCAGATGCCGCCCAAGGCTTTTGGTCCCAGCTACGTGCTCTGTTAAACTGTTACACCGTCTTCCTAAGACATTATGTCCTGTGAATCATTTACACCAGAGAGGTAAGATTCCACTCTGTCTAAGTAAAACTGCCATCCTCTGGCGAGAGCTCAGAGAGAGCCACACAGAACTACTTGCCAGCCTTCTTCCCACCTACACCCCTGGGTTTCTGTGGGCCATGCTGGAGCCCCCACTTGAAATGACCCATTAACCTTCCACCCAGAATCACTGGCCCAATTTACCTCCTCCAGGTCCTGCCCCAATGACTGACCTAAGATGAAAATGCAATCATATGTTCGTGCCATTAAAAATCTGTTTACAGTCCAATTATTTCTTAAAAAAACAAAAACAAAACAAAACATGAATTGAGGGAAAAACCAGGGTTGGAAATTCAGATGTTTAGTTATAGAGGACAGTGCCTTCCCTAAAGGCGCTGGCAGCTTAGCAGGGCAAGCAGTCACCACACGGCGAGGTGAAGGAGTCTGAGGTGACCAGGGAGCAGCAAGGCCAGAGGAGGCTCTCCCAGGAAGTACACATCTGGGCTACACCTCGGAGGGTGACCGAGTAAGTGAGAAAGAGTATGTGCAAGTGTGGAATGTGGGTGTGAGTATGCATGTGTGTATGTGTGTTGGGGCTCAGAGGAGAGGTAGAGAGCGAAGAAGAGAGAAGACTACATGCTCAGGGAGCATCAAATGCAGCCTGGCATATCCTCAGTCCTGAGCATATATTTACGTGACTGCAGCTGGCAGATGGCTTGAAGGGGAGGCTGACCCAGGTAGTGACTAGATGATAGACATCTTCCATTAGAGGCGAAGCAGTGTGAGTCTGGAATTACCTTGAGGGCAATGGTAAAACTGATGGACTGTTAAAGAGAATGAAAGATCTCTGCAGCCCCAGTGTGAGCACAAACTGGAGAGCTGAACAAGCAACAGTAAGCATGAAGGCAGCAGAGGGGTGATGAGAAGCAAAGGAGAAAAGGGGGATATGGTTAGTGACCCTGAGAGGTGAGAAGAAAGGCAGGTCCTCCGATGAGTCGGTACAGGTGCACAGGATTCCAGTCACCTTCCTGATGGAATCTGAGTTCGTAGCAATGGCTTATGTGAAGGAGTCTTTCTGAATTTCTCTTCTCATTTAACAAAACGTAAGAGATTGCTTCAAGGATAAAAGCAAGGTATTCTTTTATGCATATGTATTATACGTAAGGGTCAGTGTTTTTAACTTCTGTTTAGAGATGAAAATGCAAATTTAAAACCCTTCTTGTTCTAGATATTCTGACTTGTTAAAAGGTAGTTTTAGACCTTCAGCTTCTTACCTATGAAACTTTCAGTGATAATTACTTCTGCTAAGAAAGAGGTTCGATTCAATAAACATTTATTGCACACTTAATTAGGTTTGAGCTACTGAATGATAGAGACTAAATTATGAAAATCATTTTTCATTTCCTATACTATTTACATGCATTTTACATAATGATTAACCTAG